>JAMQGT020003288.1:5000-107724 GCA_024447675.2 Pterophyllum scalare
TGAAAAACAGAGTGATTTAGTCATTCAGAGAAAAGCAAAGACGGTCAGGGGTGACCCTCTCTCCATCACCTTGACAACTAGATCAGAGCCTTGATTACAGTTGCCGTGGTGATTAGCCCTGGATACAGACGTGCTTTTTAACCTGTGAGGACTGATGATTGTGTGTCTGAGTGTGTCCTAATCTGTCCCACCACAGTGGACTTGCAGGTTGGATTTACCTGACTTGGAAATCTGGCTTTCAGATGTTTATGTGAAACCTGCAGTATGCAGTCAACTTGACTGATCATTCGGCCTCTCTCACAGGGCATTCAAGCGGAGTTTAAATGTGTTGTAAATAAATTATTTTCTATGAATTGTGGATTACAGGCTCATAATATTCACACCAAAGGCATCGACTGAATGAAAAACACCTGTAGTAAAAATAAAAATCCAGTAATTAATTAGGGACGTGCCCTAACCCACCATAAACTCCTTTATAACTCCTTGTGGATGTCTGCTATAGCTTTAACCAGCATCAAAACACAAACAGATTAACACACATACACATACTATTGATGTGCATCCAGGGGGCTGTAGTTGTGTTTTACATATGTAAACAGATGGGAGAATGGAGTGATATGGGGAAAAACAGGAGGAGGAAAGGAGGAGTGAGGGTAGAATGGACGACTAGAGAATGACAGGTACTTCAGTTTTAAATGTTGTCCTAGGGAGTGGCAAGCTTGTGTGTGTGTGTGTGTGTGTGTGTGTGTGTGTGTGTGTGTGTGTGTGTGTGTGTGTGTTGATAGTTTATTCACACACAGTGATTAGGCTTATTCCCACTTGGCCGCTTTCAAGCTTTCAATTAAGATTCTAAACACAAATATACTCTGCATTCATTACTCTCATCCCTGCTAACGAGCTAAAAAGAGGTGTGTGTGTCTGTGTGTGGTGAGTGGGTGTGTGTGTGTGTGTGTGTGTTACTAGCTTTCCGTGGGCTTATTGGAGAAAGCGGTAATTCCCTGTTTTCCTGTGAAAGTCCTGAGCAATGATTCCAAGGCCGGAGCGATGATGTGTGCACCTCTCTTGAATATTAATTAAAGTCTAATTACATATGGTAATACAAAGACTTACATGTCAGCTGCTTGTTGTTACAGTCAAGTGCTCTCCAGATGACACTGAACATCATCTGTTAGTGTGTTTGTATATGTCTGCTTTTCATTTCTGAGCAGCAGAACGTTTGTGTCTCTGTGCAGGTAACATGTAGAGCTTTAGTACTGAGCTTCCTTGCATCCCAGAGCAAAGAACTCCCTTAATATCCCTTCATATGAACAACAAAGAAACTGACAGTGTAGCCTGACTTGCGTCTTGTAGAGCATCTGGGATCACTGAATTTCTTTGCTTTCATTTACTCTCACTTTAAGTGTTTTTTTTTTAACACCAACATCAGCTGTGAAAAATGCTGAAATGAATCAGCTGCTTTTTAAAATTCATACTGTAAGAAATCACAATCTTCAGTGCATTTGACCTTCTCTGTGTTGCAAGCATTTCCCGATTCACTGTTTCCACAATTTTTTTTTCGTGAGCACAAAAACCTTTTATTTTCTGTTTTGCTACAAAAACATATGCGCACTGCTCACCAGAAGCTAATAAAGTTGCGCTTGTGAGTGAGTCGCACATTCATAATGTAATGGTATCCCTTAATAACCCACAACCAGTGAGAGAGTGAGAGACGACGATGATGTACGATCTGTGTGTGTATCTGTGTAAATCTATGCACATGTGAATGTGTGTTAGTGAGAAGGCTTTTGGCTTCAACAGGATGGAGCGCTCCAGCTTCCTACTGTTATGTAATCTGATAGGGAAAATCCAAGCTGCTATACACACACACACATTATGCACACAGGCTCCTTCCAAAGACACACATGCACTTTTGCACTACACAAATATGCTCAATTTGTGCACAAACTGGTCATCACCATATGCTGCACTCGTCTGCCAATAATATGTCTGTCTGCTTGTGTTTGTGTATTAATGTGTGTGAAAGAGTGTTTCCACTGAAAATAGTTATTAAAGGGTAATATTAGATGTGCAAATGAGGATTGTGTGCAGAGGGATGAGCGTAATCAGTGGTTCATTCATCTTTATTTGTCACATGTGAAGGGTTGATTTGCTACTTTTTTTCTACTGATAGTGAGATTTTTGTTTTCGAGCAAAGGCACTCTTTCAGAAGAAGGGAGAGTGGTGGCAGTGGATGTTAACATTAAAGAGATGCTCTATAAATTCCAGTGGACTCTTACTTCCACCTCACCCGAAAAGCCAGAAGTTGGAGCTGTGTTGCACATATTAACTCTTTGTCTCCAGGGCAGCTTCCTCCTTTATACACCTTTCAAAAAGGTGACACTAGTTAGGTTGTCGTCTGAGTCAACGGTTTCTGCCAGTTTACTGCAAGCCCATTAACTATTTAACACATATGAAGTAGAAGTATAAAAGGCAATAAAGAAGCAGGAAAAAGTTCTGACCTAATACCATTTTACATTCAGTTCAGCTGTTATCTGTCCACGTTACAGTAACTCACTCATTACTGAATGTGACGACAACTGTGATTTGTTGCTCACCTGCTGGTGTAGCTCAAGATACTTTCTTGTCAGGCTGGAAGTAGGGAATAAAAACCCTAGTGTGTGTGTGTGTGTGTGTGTGTGTGTGTGTGTCTTCACTTAGCAAAGTTGCATCTGCATGAAAATTGCAGTGTCCTGCCTGTGCTACAATTAAACATCTTTTCTATTTGAAACGAGCACATGTTGTCTGACCTTTAACCTTTCAGGGGAGGAGACTGCTAATCTAAAGTTAAGCTAAAACTGTACTCGGCACTTAGTCGCCGTCATGCATATGTGAGAGATTCTGTGGCTAAGCATGGAGGCTTATGAACTGAAAGTTGCAGACTTGGATCTGAATGTCTTTAAATGAGCAGGTCAAAAGCAGTTTGTGTCAGGAGCTCAGGTATCATGTGGGATTCTTCTGTGTGAAAGGGGCACAGCTCTGCCTCCCATCTTCATTCAACTCTATGTAAAAATCCACAGTGTAAGATAAGGAGTAAACAGATGATGGAAATATTAACAATTACCTCACAGAGAGAGTGATAGAAACAGAGAGGGAAAATGGAAGATGAGAGAAGGGAGGGAGAATGTGTGTGGGTGTTGGGTACTCACGGGACCTCAGCACTGCAGCATTCTTTCTCTGTGTGTGTTTGTGTGTATGAGAGAGAGGGAGCGGGTGAGTAAAGGTGGGGGCACTCTTGGGACCCCTCCAGCACTGCAGCAGGTTGTGTGTTTCTATGAGTGTGTGTGCGTGTGTGTATTCTCCAGCCCCCACACTACCAATGGGTCAAGCTCACACCCCGCGCATCAGTGCCCCCCCCGCCCCTGGTTGCCATGGAAACACACCTTGAGCAAGCCCCCCAGAGAGGTGCATACTCCTCCTCCTTCCGTCCACTGCTCTCTTCTTTTGCTGCACACTTTCTTTTTCCCAACGCCTCTGTTGCTCTCTGCCCGTCCATCCCATCATCCCTCTCTCCATTCCTCTCTACACAGCCTTCCTTCTCTTTCCTTCTTCATCTCCTTCTTTTGGTACCTCTCCCTTGCCGTCCTCCCCATCAGTCGCCTGACTTGGTTTACGGCCTTTACGCCACGAGGGACTAAACACACACACATTTTACTGCTCTTTCGCACACGTGCACACTCATATAGTTGGGGATGGAGGGGGTTGACAGGAGCAGGGAAGGCCAGTAATGGAGGGTAGATACCCAAGAGACTCCTAGCAGCCATTCACAGAGAAAGGAGAGAGGAGGGGAAGGTGAGGGTTTGGGGCTTGTAGGGGCCTGGCACCCGAAGGAGTCCCCAACCTATACTAAGAAAGGGTTAAGAGATGTGTGTGTGCATGTAGATGTGTGTGTGGTATGCAAGTGCCTTAGGGAGACGTCCCCAACACAAACCAAGGAGCTCATTTATGTTCTGCTGCACGCTGCAGGGGTCTGTGATGAGGCCAGCGTAAATGTGTGAGTGTATCTTTGTGTTAGTGTGATGGGTATGATGCCACCTGGTCCTTCTCCTCCCGTCAATTAGCAGAGAGAGTGAGAGAGGTGGGTAACGAGAGAATGAGACTGAGGGGGGAGCATGAGCAATGAGGATGTATTTGTCTGACTGCAGTATCAACTTCCTCTGTGTCCAGTCTTCCTCCTTATTGCTGCCTTCTGGCAATCCGCACACACTGCATTGCATTCTGTCCTCACTTTATTTCCTCATTTGCTAATATTTTATCTCTTTGAGGCGAAACCTCAATAGCTGTTGTATGTAGTTCCAGCAATTTCATATTGAAAGCTGTCCTTCTGTCTCTGTCTGATATGGTAATTGAACGATGTTACTTAATTGCATAATTACAGACAGGATCCAGACAATGGGGAACACTGTGAAACTGAGTGCTACTCTACCAAGTTATATAATACAAAATGCAATCCCTCACTTAATGAGCATTAGACGATGAGCATTTTAAGATAAAAGAAAGAAAGAATGAATACCACCATTGTATTTTGATGCTGCAAAGTCTGCGTGCTTTGAGGCAAATTTGTTTCCATGTTCCTCCAATAAACGTGGCTTACATTTTAAAGCAGTTCTCCATAAAGGCATAGATTGGCTTTGATGTGCATTTAAAAAGCAGAAAAAGTTAATTTTCTGTTGGGTGGTAACAAACTCGGAGTCCTAACCTTCACCCTGCCTCCCTCTCTCTCTCTCTCTCTCTCGCTCTCTCGCTCTCTCTCCTCTCATCCCTCTCTCCCCTGTGTTCTCTGTCCCAGCTCAGGCCTCCCAGGGTTGTGTGTGTGTCTGTGTGCGTGCGCTGGTGGATCAAATGCACTCTGTGAGACAAAGCGTAACGGCAGGATGCTCTATGACTCTGTCATCTCACTATGGGTCACATACACACATACATGCTCACACATGGACTGGGTCTCAGAGGGGGACAGCACACAGAGACAGTGGTCCCCACGCACACACTGATCAAAACAATGTATTTGTCAGAAAAGAGAACTCTTTCATGGGACACACACACACACACACACAGGCGTTGGAGGCCTCTCTCCATGCCCTTGTGCCGGACAGCCCAATTATCTCTCTGCACCTCACTGTTTTCCCCTCAGTTCTCTCTCTCTGTTTTAGTCTCCCTCTCTCTCTCTCTCTCTAGTTTTGTGTTTTTTTTTTAAATCTTTGGCCACTTTTGCACTCACCCTATATTTGATTGACCAATAAGCAGTTTCAAAAGTTTCTTTTGTAAATTTGTTTTTAGTGACGTCATCTGAGCATATTAAATCAGACACATAAATGAATAAAATAAAATTTGACTTTTAGATCCTCTGCTGGTGGATAAAAAAGAACTTTAATATATCACATTAGCCTACTGGGTATTTTATCAGCTAAGTACAGTTAGGTTGAAAAGATGGACAAATAACCCCATTGTGAAAGAATCATTAGTTAGAACACTTGAGATGCCTTCTGTATGAAAACATTATGATTAACAGCAGTGAGGAAATAAACTTTGGATAATTTGCCATAGAAACAGATATCGAGAGAATCCCCACAGGAGAAAATCATTTAACTTTCAATATTACACAAACGTGTTTTTAAACAAACACGTTTCTCTGATTAGTAAAATGGTTTCCAAGGTTTCTATAACTGCAGCTTGGATACTTGCAGCAAGATGCAGGACTCTAGGTAATAGGCACATCATTGTGTACATGTAAAAGTAGCTGATGTTTGACCACTCTCTCTGATACCGGCAGCGTGGGAGAGTGCGAGCCAACTTCTGAAGGGAGCTTTAGCCCTAGCGAGGACATGAGCTTTAAGGTGCCTTCTCCAGAGCCCCCCAATACACATGTTCACAAACACACACATGCTGAGATCACTGACGCGTAGGCATTACTTACTTACAGTATTCACCCTCTGCCCCCATGTGCCTTTTGTCTTTCTGTGTCTCTTTCCATCTTTTGCTTCCATACAGTTGAAATGATCTGTTTTGAAGAATTGTGCATTGTTAAATAAAGCGGTACTTTTAAGGAAATAATGAAAATGTGAAACATGACAATTGATTAAACTGGTAGTGCCGTAGACCCCTCTTTCTCTCTTCCTCTCTACCTTTTTCTCTCTGTGTGCTTCACTCCATGTGACTCTCTCCTGCTGTTTCAATCTCCTAGTAAATGATAATGAACCTCTATCTGTCTCAGTGTGTCTCGGACACACTGGCGCCCCACACAACCTAGCAGCCTTTGAGGTTTGTGTGTGTGTGTGTGGAACGGGGATGTTTGGGGACCAGGCCCAAGGAGCATACCATCTCATTCATATAAGACCATGTGGCACCTACCATGCACACACACACACACACACACACTCTCACACACACACACACACTGTCCCCCATGGCTATTGAGACGGGATTAGGGCACCCTTGTGTCGGCCTTTGAGGCAAAGAGAGATAGGAATCTTTGTGTGCGTGTTTGTGTGTATTAGTCGGTATGGGTGTCATGGATGTATGATTGAAGACGTTATTAACCTTGCGATCCCCTGCAGCTCTGCAGCTGAAGTTTTACAGACTGTTTCACTGTGTTTGCATGCGTGTACGTTTGCACTCACGGGGCATGAGATAAGTGAGAAAAAAGGGAAAAGACACAGATCGTGCTCTCCACGAGTTGTCTGTGCGTTTGCATGTTTGTGTGTGTGTGTGTGTGTGTGTGTGTGTGTGCGTGTGTGTGTGTGTGTGTGTGTGTGTGTGTGTGTGTGCGTACATCTCCACAGGAGGTCACAGATTGGCCCACAGAAGACACCATCTGATGTCTCCGGGCAGTACGGTCCTCTGGTGTGCTTGCATGTGTGGGCGACTGGGGCATTTGTCCTGTATGGTACAATGGTGATAAGGACAACAGGCAGGAGACCTGATCGCCAAGGGGTGCACATGTGTGTTTTTTTTTTTTTATGTGTGTGTGTGTGTCTTTTTGACGCCCACCTTCATCTGGTCTTTCACCATGGGTGCTGTGATGTCACTCACGCCTTCTTAAAATAGACACATAAACACTACTCTATAATCCCTTAGAGAGGATGAAGGCTGCTTGTTGACATTCTCTTGTGTTTGTGATAGAGATACACTTGATAATATTTTATATATGATCTCAGCTCTGTGTCTTTACGTTACAGTGAGCTCATTATCACTAATTTATATTGAAGCACTGCTTTTTTGGAACTACAGTCTGTGACAAGGTGTGATGCTTAAAATCCGTTAGCAATCAATTTGAATCTGAATAAGAGAAATTAATAATCAGAATAGAAAATGTGTTCTGTAAAGCATGACCAAGTCTGATAAAGCAAATTTGGAGAAAGGAGAAGGAAATGTGAATACTGTATGTGAAAATAAGTTGCATGGGGTGGAGAGTGTGAACTGAATCCACACAAATTAATCAGAGAGTGATGGACCAAGAGAGACAAAGGGGGACATGGAGGAAGGAATGGGTGAAGTGCAAGATGGCTCAGTGGCTGCAGTGGGGAAGGGCAGATAATGAGGACAGAGGGAGGGAAGGGATAGCTGTAGGAGGGGTAGATCATCCACAGACCTGATGGGGAGGACAGCCAATTACCAGTTGGGAAAGATTTGGTATCGGTATTTGGTATAAAATGTTTGGAGTGATGCAGTGGAACAAGTTCATTTGTTTTCTGTTCAATCTGCTCATTTTTCTTCAGCGCCATAAATTCTCCTTTTAATTCTGGTCAAAGGTTCATGCTTAAAACGACAAACTTATATAATCTCCGAAATCAATGACATTGCTTAAATGATTGTTTATAAGTAACGGAAGGATTAAAAATGTTGTTTTTATGTCTACAAATGAATCTTTTTGTTATTTCTTTAAACACACCAGTGTACATGTGTGCCTATCTGACAGTCGCGAACCATTTCTGAACATACATAAAACATCCACCATGTATGTTGCATTAATATTCTGAAATCATGTCATATGTTCCTGTGTTCTGTTGCTTAATCCAGCCCACACATGCGTGTCTGTCTCCTATTTGCAGAGGAAGGCATCAATCATGAGTGCAAGCTGTGTAACCAGATGTTTGATTCACCTGCCAAGCTGCTTTGCCACCTGATAGAGCACAGCTTCGAAGGCATGGGAGGTACCTTCAAGTGTCCCGTCTGCTTCACAGGTGAGCGACACACATGCTCACAAAATTACCTTCAAGGACAAGAGCACAGATAAACTGCTTTTTTCTTCTCAAGCTTGCTTTGATTTTAAACAGATACAGAAGCATAGAAATACTTACTGTACACAGTGTCTGTGCAAAAATAGTTAAACTTTATGGAGGGTCCCCTAACAGTTTTTATGGCAGGCAGGTTGTTACAGGCATCTTGGAGAACCTCCCATAGTTCTTCTGTGGATTTAAGTTGTCTCACTTTCTTCTGTATCTTTATTCTCAACTTGATTATGTAGATGAGGGTAAGTTTATCTTAAAAACAAATTGTTATGTTCAGTATACAGTCTGTAAGAACAGTGTGGGTTCAGCTTGGTAAAAATACAAATGCGCTTAAATGATCCTTATCAGCTCCTGTACCTGGTGTCTCTCTCTGCATTGCCTACACCTTTCAGTAAATGTGTTGCAATGGCGTCTGCATTTTAGATTTGGGGCAAACAGCAAAAAACACATCAGGAATATTCATTGTTTTACCATTTCAAACTGTGGGAGTAACCCTGCAGCGGGGTGCCACTGCTAAAGAAGCTACTGCCAGAACTGTGTGTGCAAATGTGGACACAATAATGTCACCAAACCGGTCAAATATGGAGTACTTTAAACCTTTGCAATACACTGGAGGGCAGAAACAAAATGCTGGATGACCACATTAGGCCTGTGGTGTTCACAGTTTCATTCAGCACCTATTTTAGGAGAAACTAAGTCAGCACCTTTTTTGCTTTCTCTTCTTCTCATTCCATCTCTGACTCTCTCTCCCTCTGACTCTCCATTGCTCTCTTTCCCTCCCTCAGTTGTTGAGTTTGTCTTGTGTTGTGTGCCTACCCCCCCAGGTACACACAAACGCTTTAAACTTTAACTCTATTCCTTGGTGGCTTATGAATTAGTAAGATGGGCACCACTCCTATGGGGAGGCTTAATAATTCAACACATACACACTCACAGCGAAAAGCAAAAGTTTACTGAAACAAAGGGAAGAGAAAGAATGAAAAAAGTCTGAGACAACACTGGAGCGGAAGTTAAAAAAAAGGAGAGATAATTTATTGATAAATAGCACATGGTCTGCTGAGGATAGCTCTTCCTGTTTTCTCTCTTTCTCTCTCTTGCTCCCTCTCCCTTTTGTTCTATCCCATATGCTCCCTCCTTTCCAGTCTTCATTTGCTTTGTATAAGAGTGTGTATGTGGGGTGGGGCTGGAGGTTATTTATAGTGTACACTAAGTTTCTCTACCAAAAAATATATAGGAGAACTTGGGGTGTTCATTGGGATTGTTCAGGTGTATAAAGAGTGTCATCTGAGTCATGAATAGGGTGCAGCTTTACAGTACTTATCATTACAGACTGTTGGTTACCTTTGTCTGACAAACATGGCATCATTTTTCTGAAAAGCCTTATTTTAGCTGTTAAAAACCTTTATTTTCCTTCTGATAAATATTGTGATAGGAAGTTCAGTTTGAAACTGTTGAAAATGAGATTGATTTGAAGTTAGTATCTTACCTCTCGGCCTAACGTAGCTGGACTTTCCTCTTTAGGTCACTGCCGTCAGTTCTTGGTCTGTTTAAGTATCTTTGATTCCTCCAGCTGCAGAAATCACCGGTTGATCCGAAGCACTTAATTAGAAGGCAGCTGGACTTCTTTTTATTTCTTGAGAACATTACATATGTTAACTGACTGGTGGGAAGTTCGGGCATTTATATAAGACTACCTGTGGTTCCTTTCTCATCTAAAACTCACACAAATCAAGGCAGCATGAAATTCAACATAAATCCAGGTGTGAATATTATGAAAAACATGATAAAACAAGGTTTACTCTCATGTAGAAATAATTGCCTCAGGAGATGGTCAGGATATATATTTATTTATATAACCTGATATCAAAAGAGAGAAGAGAGATGAGCACGTATTACAGCAGTCCTGAAGTTTATCTACCACTGAGTCTTTTTTAATATATCTGCCAATTCAGGGAACTCAGTGACTGTCTTAACTATCAAACAGAGCCTAGGCAGTCCTTGAGGTCCTTAATAGGAGCAACACATGCATAACAGTCAGGTCATCCTCTTCCAAAAAGGCTCTACCCAGGACTCCAAAAAATTTCAATGATTAGGGCATGGCTTCTTTCACTCCTCTCTCTAATCTGTCCAGAATTTGTACGTTGCTGTCCTCAAAGGAGTGCTCCTTATCCTTTAGATGGAGGTGGACTGCTTGGTCTTGACATTTAGAGCTGAGCTCTGCCATGCCCTTGTGGAGCCATTGTTTAACTCCACTTTGTACCAATAACTCTGCACCAGTCAAATGGAACTCAGGAAGCCTCTAAATAAGAGGTGAAGTCATTTCAAGAACCAAGAAGAGTCCAGTTGCCTGACGACCATGACCTGGATGACCAAGAATCTATGCAGACATAAGCACTGGGTGACTGGCTTCGTCACATTAAACACTCTGTAACTCGTTCTGTGTTCATCCTTTCCTCAGTGTTTGTGCAGGCCAACAAGCTCCAGCAACACATTTTTGCCGTCCATGGTCAGGAAGACAAGATCTACGACTGTTCCCAGTGTCCACAGAAGTTCTTTTTTCAGACAGAACTACAGGTAGGACACCCTAATTCTGTCTCTGTGTTGACATTGACCTAATTTTCTCATCTGTGTACCGTTCCAGGTAAATTATTAAAATAGTGCATTCTGGAGCAGACGTTCCTACAGCACACTGTAGTAAATGAACTTTGCGCCCAAGAAGAGTAACTGTACCAGAAAGTGTAATCAACTAATATCCTAGACCCAAGCAAGACAAACACAATTAGGCAAACATTTCCCCTCTCCTGTTTCTCTCCTTTTTCATTCCCCCTCAACATCCACTAACTTTAATATCCTCCCATCTGCTGATTCTGCACAGAATTCACATATTTACTGTTTATCTTTGTATTCTTTAGTCCATTTTTTTTTTCATCTCTCCTCATGGGGTCGGGCCAGGGTTCTGGCAAGCTTCATGTCATTAGGGTCCAGACACATTATGTGTGTGCATGTGTGTATGCAAGAGATGAGTGGATATAAGTCACCCAAGAGTAGGTCCTGGACCAGCTGTGGCCAGGTCTGTGATGATGTAAACCTCCCTGTCATCTTCCATCTCTTGAAGCCTTTGTCAGCTGAGTAGTGAACTGTAAAATCTACAGGTCAAACATCATTCCTGTTAAAGGTGAAATCTGCCATTTATGATATCGCTTGGTACACTGATGATTGATGGCCATTCAGGACATATTTTTATGTGAAGCATACAGAGGATTTGAATCCCATATAAAATGCACAATCAGTATTTACTTATGGGCTTATAATTATTTATTTTTTGTGGGACAGTATGTCTCCATAAAACAGGACAGGTGAAACCCTACAAGCTGTGATAAACTGCTCATTCTGTGTGAGCAAAAAGCACCATTATTGTATTCGAGAGCCTCGCAGTCTTCGTGGTGTTACGTTTTTGCTTTCTTTTGCTTTTTTCTTCCGTGTCTATTTCATATATTAACGTCTTTGTTGGCCATTACATTGCAGTCTAAAATGTTCCCCTTCAGAATGACACAGCTGGAATAGTAATGCCCAGTCAGTCAAAACAGTAGTAGTGGCATGCATTAAGTTAACTCCATAATGAGCAGTGTGTTGGGTTCATTTGTAATTGGAAGAGATAAAATCAGAAAACGAGAAACACTCAAAAAAAGAAGAAGAAAGAAAACAAATTGTAATGGTGATTATTTGATTTTTTTGGAAAGGCCTGACCCAGCCACCCTGCACACATTCATATGCACACGCACAACCACACACACACACAAAGTGGCAATGATATAGAGCCAATAGTGTTGGGCATATGGCTGGCCAGTCCATTTAACAGCAGGGTGACTGCTGGACCCTGTCGGTTAATGTCCACACACAGGCAACACTCACACCTCCCTCATTCTCTGCACACACACACACACATGCACACTGTATGCCACACACAAATACCCTCACCTCCCACACCACATACACTTCTTCCCAGATGATTTCTCTCCTGCCATCTTCACAGAATGATGAATTGAAATGATCAGTTGGAGGAATCATTGTTGTTTGGTTCAGTGCAGAAGAAATGGACAATACCTATCGTGCAATCTAAATGAAAAGCTTTAACGTTTCCTAACAGTAACAGATTAACAAGTATATTTTTAGCTGTTGCTGTTCATTATTTAGCGGAGTCAAGAGAACACAGACAGTGTATACTGTAATCATGAACTAAAAAATATTACAATGCTAATTTTAATCTTTTTTTATTCATTTTAACCCAGTAAAAACATTTGCTTGTTTTCAGTAGAGATCAGATTAGTTTTTGCACCATCTTACTTCATATTAAGCTCCAACAAGAATTTTTAGTGGGCAGGTGGTTCTATAGCTTGACTTGACTAAACAATAGAAAACCTCTCATCTAGTGTATCACTTTAGCGAAGATGAACTTCATTTTTTGCATTTATTTCAAAGAAGTTGAGCTCAGTTCAGCTTTTTTCTCTCTCTCAGCTCCTTCTACTTCTTCCTCTTTGGCTGTTGCACTGTGGCTATATCCATCTTGTTACTCTTTGGTCCTGACCCAAGTGTGTGTGAGTATGTGTGTGCGAAAACTTGCAGCCCGAGCCTGACCTGCCACAGCTCCACTGCCCCATGGGAGGTCTCTCTAAGTGGGCTAGACAGAAAGGCTGACTGGGGGAGATGGAGAGCTACAACCATGGAGGTTAATGCCACTGCTAGCTGTTTTCGTGTGTATGTATGTGTGCGTCTGTGTGTGTGTGTGTGTGCGTGTGTGCGTGTGTGCGTGCATGCGCATGGCACTGAGAGAGGAAGTGGAATAGGGTAATTTGTGTGTATGTGTGCGTGTTTTAATGAGGTACCGATGGATGAAGAAGGCTGGTTGGCCAGCTAGAAAAGGCTTTGGCCTCTTTCAACCCCTCAGAGGGGCCATATGATGTCCAGCTCACTCTCTTTCGCGCTCACTCACTCATGCACACACACACACACACGTGCACACAAACACACACACACAATTACGCCCCAAGGGTAATTGCACCATGGACACGCCGCTGCATCATCCTCTCTCCCTCCTGACTGCACTCCTTCAGCCCCTCTTTCCATCTCTGTCTATCCCTTTGCATACAAAGTTCTCACTTTCTCTCTACCACTCTCAATCACTCACTTTCACGTCTTTCCATCTCTAACACAGACATACCCGAGTTTTCGCTTTCTCCCTTCCTGTCTTCTTCCCTCCTCTTGCTCTGTCTTCCTCCCTCTCTCTCTGACTCCCCCCGTCTGTCCCAGAAGAACCAGCCCCTATGCATATTTTAGCCCCTCTCCTCTCTTCCTCTCTTCTGTGCCTCTCCCCAGTGCCCCATAAATAGTGCAGACGTAAGCTGGTAAATAAGAGATGTTTTGGTGTGTGTCTGCATGTGTGTATGTGGGTGTGTAAATAAAAAATGCTGTGGCCCTGATCAGTGAGGTCCTTCTGGATCTCTCTCTGCCTTTACTCCCAGACTTCACAGACGACTTTTTCATTCTCTCATTTTTATTTATTTCTTTTCTTGCTTGCTTTGCTCCTTTTTTTTCCTTAGTAATTAGCATCACTGTATCAGTGTTAAGAGGGTGAGTTACGTTCCCCCTTTCAATAAATGTTTGTACATTCCTAAAATATATCAAAACATACCTTATACTGTGTTTTAGACTGCATTATTTCCAGTGTTTTTATCTCTATCCAAATATGTACATCATGCGCGGTAGTTGTATGAATCCCGAAGACTGTATTTCCCTCTTGTGGATGCTACTAAATAGTCATCCAGCTCTATGTCAGCTCTGGCTCCCTCCCTCGTTACATTCCCTGATAGTCATCTTGAACTTCACATTCTTCTTAAGCCTCCAGGGGGTGCTAGACTGCAGCTTCTGCCCTCGATGCTTCCTTCGATCCCTCACTTCGTTCATCACTCTTGCACTCTTCCCAAATCACCCCCCCCTTCCCTTCATCTGTTGTGCTTCACCATTTCCTTTAGCTCTAGTAAATATTTAAACACTGCTAGATGGGTGAATATTTGGTCAGATGAATAAAAAGATGGATGGGGGGGGGGTCCTTTTGTTTGTTTGCATGTGTTAGCTCCCTCCACAGGATCTTCTTACTGCCTCTGTGTTGCTGAATATTGGACAGCATGTATACACAACCACAAAGATAATTAGGAAACTGTTAATCTATGTGTCTTAAACATAGAGTAATGAATGCATGACAGTGAGCAGGGTAGATAAATGATAGATCAACAAATACATGTAATATGCAAAAGTCCAGTTGGTATTCTTCCCAACATCAGAGACACTAAAGCAGTACAGCAGCATGGAGACATCAGCCCAGCTCCTTAGCAGTTACTGCATGTTGTCTCTGCCTAGAAAGTAGAAGAAATATGTAAATCTGTGCCCTCACAGCAAACGTAATGAAAAAATCTCTGCTTTGGTAGTTAATGCAGAGCAAAGAATAGCTTGGGAGACATGCTCACTGGCTGCTGTTGGTATTAGGGCACAATGTGAGTGTGAAATGAGCTGTGTTTAGTAGTCTGTCTGTGAATAATGTTATCTTTGTCTTTGTCTGAATCTAAAAAGCCTCACTGTCTCGCTCTAACTGAATTATGGAAAGGTGTGGATGTGGCTGAACTGGCAATAGTGTTGATATGTGTGCGTGTGTCTGTTTGCTTGCTTGTATCTGGATGTTGCTCTCAGTTCTGTCATATCAAGTCATAGTGTATACTCTCTGATCCATGTATTCCTTGCCTCTGTGTGCGTGCGTGTGTGTGTTTGTGTGCGTGTGTGTATATGAATTTGATCCGTAGATCCCTGTGGCGTTCCAGGGGAGCGTACTCAGCTGCCCCACTGCTCACTGGGAGACTCTGTGTTATTAGAATGGGGACCTGGGACACGTACACACACACATATTCTTACGTCCCTGAATCCCCAGACTTGAAGGGTTTTTTTTTTTCAGCAGGGACAAGACAGACAGAAACAAAAAGTGATTCAAAACAAAAGAGAAAGGTGGAGAGGCAGACAGAGACTGCAAGCCAGCTGATTATGATAACACATCAACTACTGCGACTGTATCGTGCCTACTGCTAATGCTAAAAGCACTGTAATTTTAGAAAATGCTGAATAAAAGGAGTTATTATTATATTAGTTTAAGAAGTTGAGGCAAAAGCAGTTTTAATAAATCTACAGAAATATGTTAAAAGGAAAGTAGGAAAAATGTTACTGTCACCACAACTGTCCTCAAACACGCCTCGACCCCCCCCCCGGCCACCCAAGGAAAAATTGAATACAAATTGTGTCTGTGGCTGTTAACACTGTTGGAATTTTTGCAGTCCTCATCGGCTCACACTGTGAATGCAAAGCACATTTTGTTCATGTTGCATTTACAAAGAAGAAAGAAAATCTCAATGTGGGACCAGTTAATCATCTGGCAACTTTAAATTTCTATGTGTACACCTGTATGTGTGCATCCATTTGCATTTATGCTTTCAGGAAGTTAGAATTAGAAAACAGTAAAAGGCATGCACAGTAGGACTCACTGAGGGTGGAGAAAGGGGGGGGGAAATGAGTCAAAAGTAGTTGCTTTGATGCTGTGGAACAAACAAGTGGATGTACAGAGAAAAAGACAGTCAGATGGAGAGGGAGAAAAAGGGGGACCGATATAATGGAATTACACTATTTGAGCCAACACCTGGAGGGTTTTTAACAGCTTGGACCATGTTCCTGTCATTTGGGGGGGGTGCGTGTGTGTCTGTGCATGTGGGACAGGTAAACAGTGGCAATGTGTCATAGAACTGGATGGGCACTGCAAGGTGTAGTGTTACAGCAGCCCTGCCAAAGCACACTCTTGCAGATACGGGCATGCAAACACACTGCATCTTCATTCATTCATTTGTTTGGCTCTGTGGATAGTATTGTGTCAACAGTTGGTGTAGACTTAACTGGAGTTTTTTTTACTTTTCCTCTTTTTCATTTGATTCTTTCACTATTTTTACATATCGAATACACTCTAGCTTTGTGTTTGAGGTGTGTCATTAGAAACAGGCTAAAATGTAAAGCTAAAGTATAAATAAAGGATAAAAGACTGGTATTCGTTTACTATTTAAACATTTACATATTAACATCTTTAAAATTGATTCCCTATTTTTAAAAAAAGCCATTTTAAGTAAGTTTTTAATACATTAAGTAATTTGTGGTCCCTTCAAGTGTTCTATGGCTTAATTAATTCACTCTTTCTTCTTAGTGAAAATACACTGCCTGGCCAAAAACAAAAAAGTCGCCACCTGGATTTAACTAAGCAAATAGGTACGAGCCTCCTATTGGATAATTACTGCATGGGCGGTTATCTTTCAGGTGGCAAAAAGTTATTTAACCCCAACTGGTACAATGAGTTGCTTCTTATTTCTTAAACAACCGTGTCGACAGACACATTGCGTGGTCGTGGAAAAGATGTCAGTCTGTTTGAGAAGGGTCAAATCATTGGTAGGCATCAAGCAGAGAAAACATCTAAGGAGATTGGAGAAACTATTAAAATTGGGTTGAGAACTGTCCAACGCATTATTAAAAACTGGAAGGATAGTGGGGACCCATTGTCTTTGAGGAAAAAATGTGGCTGGAAAAAATCCTGAATGATCGTGATCGGCGATCACTTAGACGTTTGGTGAAATCAAATAGAAGAAAAACAACAGTAGCACTCAGGGCTATGTTTAATAGTGAAAGTAAGAGCATTTCCACACGCACATTGCGAAGGGAACTCAAGGGATTGGGACTGAACAGCTGTGTAGCCTTAAGAAAACCACTAATCAGTGAGGCTAACTGGAAAAAAAGGCTTCAATTTGTCAGGGAGCATAAAGATTGGACTCTGGAGCAATGGAAGAAGGTCATGTGGTCTGATGAGTCCAGATTTACCCTGTTCCAGAGTGATGGGCACATCAGGGTAAGAAGAGAGGCAGGTGAAGTGATGCACCATCATGCCTAGTGCCTACTGTACAAGCCTGTGGTGGCAGTGCTCTGGAGTTGCTGCAGTTGGTCAGGTCTAGGTTCAGCAACATTATATGCTCAAAGAATGAGGTCAGCTGACTACCTGAATATACTGAATGACCAGGTTATTCCATCAATGGATTTTTTTCTTCCCTGATGACACGGGCATTTTCCAAGATGACAATGCCAGGATTCATTGGGCTCGAATTGTGAAAGAGTGGTTCTGGGAGCATGAGACATCATGTTCACACATGGATTGGCCACCACAGAGTCCAGGCGTCAACCCCATTGAGAATCTTTTGGATGTGTTGGAGAAGGCTTTGCGCAGTGGTGAGAATCTGCCATCATCACTGCAAGATCTTGGTGAAAAATTAATGCAACACTGGATGTAAATAAATCTTGTGACATTGCAGAAGCTTATCGAAACAATGTCACAGCGAATGCATGCCGTAATCAAAGCTAAAGGCGGTCCAACAAAATATTAGTGTGTGATGGGTTTTTTTTGGTGGCGACTTTTTTTTTTGGCCAGGCAGTGCATCTCCCAGTCAGCCGTTCATCAGTCAAATTCAGTTTACTGTCGTATAAGACTAAGACCAGCAAATATTCAAAATCGAGACGCTGGATCCTCAGGTTTCTTTTGTCATTTGACCAGCAGTGTCGACTTTACAAATGTGAATAAATTAATTTTGAAACAAACTAAAAGCCCTTGTTACAGTAACTTTTAGATGGCTCGTGAACTATATGAGAAGAACGGCTGTAGTAAATATGCACCTGATGGTTTAGAACGTATTTTCATTTTTAAATTGTTAAAATTGGGAGATTCTGACTCCCAGGGTGGAAAGCACTATGTTAACTATTTTTTTTAAATGCACAAATTCAATACTTAATCCCAATTGGTGCTTCTTCTTATGGAAAATTAGATGAAGGACCCCCCCCCCAAAATAAAAATAAACAAACAAAAAAAACACCTATTGTTTGGTTGCCATATTCTCCAGGCACGCTCCCACACATATGCATACTGTGCACTGCCTCAGCTCTGTTCCCCCTCTCTCTGCTTCTCAGTACTCTTTAATAAATGTGTCCTTTTTGATTTTCTAATATTTATTTTAAAGCACTGTGCCATCTATCCATCCATCTAGTCCAACTAACCCATGGATTTCTGGCCTTTTCACCTACACCCTTGCATCCATGTATACCTCCATTTTTCATCTACGACAACCATGTCTTCCCACCTTTCATCCATTATTTTACATTCATCATTTGTCAGTTTCTCTTTTTCCTAGTTTAGAGTGCATGATAATCCAAAAAAGAGAGAGAAAAGAATAAAGAAAAGCTGCCCCCCTTAGGGTTTGGGCGTGTGCAGCAATATGACAGTGACACGGAAAGCCAGCATGCTCTGCTGAATTGTGAGCGTGTGTGTGTTGGATGAATCATGTCTGTGCATTTATTTTCCTGTCTTTAACCCCTCCCTTTCCATTTTAAATGTGTGTGTTGTACGCTTCTCATGCATTCTTATTCATTTGGTTGTCTTTTGTCATTTTTTTTGTGTGTGTGATTGTGAATGATGTGTGCTGTGTATTTATGTGCGTCTTGTTAACCATGCATGCGTGCTTTCCAGTTGTCATCTGGCACTTAACTTTATAGTGTGTGAGGACCACATTCCTCAGCACTGAGAGTGCTCTGTGTGTGAGAAACACAGAGATCATTCACTTGAACCAACACATTTTTCTCCGTAATGGTGTGACTCAAATGTGTCGTGTGGTGCTCAGGAATGATCGGTTATTTCTGCTGGAGGTGAGGTCACTTCCTATTTTGTGTAACAGCTTCCAGCAGGGAGGCACAACCTTTGCCATGAATCTGGTGGAGAGTCAATCGTGTTTGCCTTTGACGTTGTGTTTGTGTGTGCCCTTCATGCTGTGAGTGTATTTTGGGTTGTGTGTTCTGGTCCAAACCTGGCTGAATGGGCCAGTAGCAACAGGAGAGGGGAAGTCCCTGTGGGAGAAAGAAAGGGAGGGAGCACTCCAAACAGGACATGGTCATAGAAGTCACCCTGGGCGTGGTGACAGTGGAGAGGTGGTGGGGGGTCATCGTGACTTAGAAAGAGGCAGGACTAAAGGAAGTTTTTGATAATTTGACAATCATATATTGTTCTTTACAATAGGAGGAAGCACTATAGCGAGGTAAAATTGGGACAAAGATGGAGAGAAATGGAAAAGCAGGAGGAGAGCAGGGAATACGTGTCAGCGGGATGTTAAGGGCAGGGGGTGCATTCATTTTTGATCTGCTCCCGAGGCAGCATCCTGTCCTGGACAGGTGGGGCTAAAGACAAGCCAGGGAGCAGAGGAAGAGGACTAAGACAGCCCATCTGCTAGTCGCAGACACACAGACATAGATGTGCTCATGCTGTTGGAAGAGTGTCAACTCTGAGCTATAAATACACTGAACCCAAAGAAGACCACAAGACGACTAAGGTGATTTTTCATTTGGTGTTAAAAACAGTAACAGAGATGGGGCACATGTACACACAGACACACAGACACATGCACAGCATTTGGACTGCTTCCAGTTACCCCCTCACACACACACACATTTGACACAAATTTACGCACTGACAGACGCTCGCTCATGTGTAGGTAGCGCACACAGACACACGGCATTGTTCCAACAGCAGTGCTTCCTCTTCCTGTGACTATTAGAGACTTGCCACCTGCCTTTCAAGGTGTAGTTGTTACATCATTACAGAACAGGAAAGTGTGCAGTTGTACGTTCAGGTAACTGGAAGTTATCTTGCAGTCTGACTGATTTGGCCCAAAAAACAAGGTTAGTGTCTCGTGTGTCAGTCTGATTGTTCTCATTTATCATTCTTATCTTTCTTGGCTGGAGGGGGGATTATTTTCTCCACTGCACCTCAGGGCAGTTTGTCCATACACATACCCATATGCTTCCGCTATATACATGAGGCTGACCGGGCCTAACAATGATGATGTGCATGCACATACACATACATCTTAAAGATGATAGTGGAGCCCCCCCCCCAAAAAAAACCCAACACAAATGCACCCGCACTTTTGTGTGTGCGTAATGTTGTGAAACAGCAGAGAGAAGCAGGACAAGGCAGATTAGATTTTCTCTTATCTCTATCTGTTGCTTTCCTCTGTTATCCCCTTCTCCCTGTCCCCATGAGGCTGTGTGTGTTCATGTGTGCATGGATGGTCTGGTGTGTATTCTAGTTTTCTATTCTGCTTCAGTTTTTTTTTCTTGGAATGTGTCTGTACATGCATGTGCCCTTAGCTGTGAGTGTAAGTCTATGACTCGTGTGTGTGTGTGTGTGTGTGTGTGTGTGTGTGTGTGTCTCAATGTGGCAGAGTTGCACGTGGGTAATGCGACAGGGCCATATTTCCCCTGGGCCCATGGCTCTGCAGGCTTTAGCCTTGGTCTCTCTAAGCAGTTTAGGAAAAACAATGACAGGCCTCTGTATCGACTGGTCTGGTCTGGCCTCTCACTATATCTCGAACATCCTCCAATATTTAAAAAAAAAAGTAGAATTATAGTGAAATAAAGCCCAAACCAGGATTCATCTTCCTTTTTTATCAAACCATTCAGAAAACTGGCAGTAAAATACATCAAATTTATCACACCAACCAATCTGCTCAAAAACTCTTACATAAAGACAGAAGTTAGTCTTTATTTACAGTCTTTATTTCCTCATTTTAAAACACATATTTGATCATATTTTTAAAAAAGAAGTTGTACATTACTGTGAATACAAATTTTTGCTCAGCTGTTACATTAAAATGTTCCAGACAACTTAGGGGATAGAAATATGCTATCTCCTATGCTATCACTTTGCTGGAAGGCTTTTATTGTGAAAGCATCACGGGTGTTTCTTTAAAGGCAGGTTTATTTAAGAATTTACGGTAAGAAGTAAACACGTGAACACGAGACACAAACACGCTTATTCTCTCCGCCACCCGTCACTCTCTCCCCTTCTTCTGTCACCCTTTTTTTTTTCCTCTGGAATATATCAATTACTCTGCTGTAGAGCAGATGTCACACTGTGACATACACACACACACACACACACTGATCGATTACAGTGCTGCATAATCAATACCAAGCCCACAACTACGTAAATGAAGAGAAGTAACTAGGAGGTGTCCGAGAGTGTGAGTTTGTGTGTATCTGTGTGTGTTGTATGGAGTGTTGCAGACTGTCATCCATCCATGTGTTACCTTCCTCCCTGATCCCTCCCTCTCATCTTTCTCCCTGTTTTTCCCTCTTCTCTCCTTTCCTTGCTCCTCTCCTCTGGGCTATTTCCAGCAGTCCTTTGCAGCGCTGTGAACCCCTCCAGGGAGTGACCGCAGCCTCCCTCCCTCTATTCCTCCTCCTTCGTCCTCTGTCCTTCCTTTTCATCCGTTTCTCCATCTACAAATCAATACGCCAGCAGTTGGACCCAAAGAACCTGAGGGAAAACAGACACACTCTCGCTCTCTCTTTCCTCTTTAGTTCCCTCCTACTTTCCTTGTCCTGGTTTTGATCCTTCTACTACTGTGTCATATTTACTTTTCTTCCTCCTCTCCATTCACATTTTTAATGTCTCATATATGAGGCAAGTGCACAAAGACAAAAGCCAGATATGCACGGTGCTCTTCTAGGAAATGAACAAATGAACATGCTCTGGACAAATTCTGCTCTCCTCTTTTCATCCCTTCTCTGTCACATAAAGAGGAATGAGCCTGACCTCTTCTGGCAGCAAGAGGAAATGGAGCCAGCTATCTTAGCAATGGAGCGGAGAGGCATTAGATGAGTGACGGCGATAGAGTGAGATGAAGTAGTGCAGTGAGCGAGAGAGGAGGGTTTTTCTATCATAATGGGGTCAGTGGCTCCCAGTGAGATCTCCCTCCTCACTGGAGTCCCACACACACACATATGGAGACAGACACTTGTTTTTCACTGTCCCATTCGTTATTTTGCTCATTTTCATCCATTTCTATGAAACCCTGCATGTGGCACTGTGTGTTTGGAGAAGCCTCTCTAGTGTAGGGCATTAATACCCTTTGCTTTCCTCTGGACAGGGTAGCTTGGCCTCCAAAGTCGGGTGACAGAGACTCTTAAGCACACATATGCAGTCGTACAGCATTTCCCGTTTTTCCTCTCTCTCTCTGTCTCTCTCTCTTACACACACAAACATAAACTCTCTCTCTCTCTCTCTCTCTCTCTCTCTCTCACTCACACACACACACACACACATACACACTCTCTCACACACACACACACCACACCAAAGGGCTCAACAAAACATGCACAGCAAGATAAGGGCCATAGAATGACAAATAAGTATTTATCAACCCCAGACCACATATAATCCTTCACATTTCTGTCCCCATCCACCCCTCCTCGCCTCTCTGTTCTGTTCATCCCCCCATCCCCTCCTCTTTTTTTTCAGACTCCCATCCCCTCCTCTTTTTTTCAGACTCCCATCCCCTCCTCTTTTTTTTGTCCTTTTTTTTTCCTTTCCATAGTGGGGCCTATCTGTGAGACAGAACGATTAATCTGAGAAAGCTGCTTTTAGTGGTGGTGAAGGGTTGGGGTGGGGGGCGTTGATTGGGAAGATCTCACTGGGAATTGTGTGGTGTGTGTGTGTGTGTGTGTGTGTATGTCTGTGACTGTATTTGTGTGATGATTTCAGAAAGAATTTGTGTGTGTGTGCGTGTGTGTGTGTGTCTGTGTATGTAGGTTTCACAGGGAGAAAGCAGTACTGTCCAGGGAAAATGAGGAAAGAGGAGGAGGAAAGGATCCTGGTGGAATTTTCTCTGATACAGACTCATTTCCAAGGAAATCTTTCCAGTCATCTCCCCACCTTCCACACACACACACACACACACACACACACACACACACACACACACACACACACACACACACACACACACACAAAACAGTATCGCCCCAGCTCTAGATGTTATGCTAGCTAAGATCCAAACCGGCAAATCCAGATTATCAGGAGTTCAGTTCCCATTTGTAGCTGATATGGAATAGCCACAGAGGACCGACTGTGTTTGTGTGCGTGTAAAACCATGAGATCATGAAGCATGCTTTTGGGTTGTTTTTGGGGGGTGGGGGTGGGGAGTGATGTGTGTGCTTAGCACTCCAGACACCCAGTGAGTTTTGCACACTCCAGCTTACCTTTAGTTATGTGTGCATGTATTTCTTTTCATTGAGAAGCTCAGAGCTGTACTGTATGTCCATGTTCACTGTATATTTGACTGTTTTCGTGCCTGCCTGCCATCTTCACTTTGCATACAAATCCTTCTGCAAGTCTCAGTTCATCATTTCCAGTTTTTACCTAGAGATCACTGCATCAGTCTCTCTTTGTGCTCTCGCTGCTGTTGTGAATTTTAATTTTGAAAAAAGGTGGGGAAAAGTGGATTTTTTGGGGGGTTTTTTTACATTGTGATTATGTATTGATGTGTAGCGCGCTGATGCCTTTGGAGGGATGTGAGTGTAGGTGTCTCCGAGGTATGGAGACGCTTTCTGTAAAATATTAATCACAATATCAAAAGACATGAGGGTTTCACGGATCTGAATAAACAAATCGAGGCACCGGGTTTCTACAGATAAGAAATGAAAGACAACAAATACTACAGTATATGGTCTGAGTTATTTGATCTGGACCTGTTATTCTGTTTGTCAAAATGTGCAAAAATGTCTAACGCGATCTATTGTTGTCAGAGAGGCCTCCCCGATGACAATGTTGCAGAGACGTGCGTTAGGATTCATGTCAAAAATGTTTAAATAGCTTTTAAACTGCCATTTTTCTTTTTTGTTAGCAGTAACACATCTGAGGCTATGCACTGTACCTACTACTATGTCACAGAGTTGTTTCCATACTGTCCCCCTCCCGTTTTCCCTCCCTTCTTTCGTCAGCCTATGTATAAAGTGAGGAGGCCTTGCTGTCTGTACTGTGGGAGGCAGTTGTGTTTCTGTTCTTTTCTGTTCTATTATTGGGTGGGGGGGCAAGTGGAAAGCACTATGTTCATGTAGCCCATTATTTCTCTCATCATGTGTTCTCACTTTTTCTCCCTATCTCTCCCTCTCCTTCTCTCCCTCCAGAACCACACACTGAGTCAGCACGCGCAGTGAGACCGAGGCTCAGCAGGATCTCTCAGCTCAGCCGGGGCCCCCGACCCAGAGCCGGCGGGGACCCCCATCTCCACATCACAGCCAATCAAAGTGTCATTTGCTACTCACATGTAAAACTCTAACGATCGCGCCACTGGGCGCGGCTATTAGGAGCAGCGGGGGAAAGGAATATTAATGGGATATGCTATTAAATAAAGAAAGGAAAAAGTGGGTGAGGAAAGCGACGAGAGCTAGCTGAAGGAGAGAGAACGAAGGTATTGTACGTGCAGTATTTTTTATTGTCCCTGCCAAAACCCCCACCAGCTTCTTCCTCCTCCCCGTCTCCGTTCCTCTCCTCCCACCAGTCACTCCCCAGGTCATGCATTTTTATTTTATTTTTTAATGAATAGAAAAGGAAAAAAGCAAGAAAACAGCCTTTGTTTTGGGATTTTTTTTTTATAGATTGTAGGAAAAAGCTACACTTTCTTGTCCCCTAAGTTGCTTGTGTTATTCAACTTCATAGGTGCCATTTTCTTTATTTTTCTTTTTCCATATGCGCTTATTCGCTTCTGTTTTCATTTTTGTACCTTTCATTTCTTGCAGTAAGTAGGTACTTGTGCTGTGTTGTGATTGTTTGCCAGTCGTAATATTCCTAAATCTCCTCCCCAAAACTATCCTTTTTATGATTATTGTTATATATATTTTTCCTTTTTGTAATTACTATGAAAAAAAAAGACATGAAAACAAAAATAAAGTGCAGAAAACCATACAGATGTTTCTTTTTTGGATTGGGTTTTCCAGTCTCTATGGGGCCTATAATGGTTATTGTAAAAAAATAAATATCATCGATTTCAGTGCGTCTGGTCAATGACTGCTTTTTGAATGTGAATTAACCAGATTGCAATAATCTAGTACAGAAAAAAAGATAAAAGGAATAAATAAATGACAAATAAAGACCTACTGTGTGATGTGACTTTATTCAAAAGAAAAGATTTATGAGCTTGCTCGGTTGGTTATTGGTCCACCAATATGTCACTCCTGATATTGTGATTATACAACTGCAACAACCCCCCCCCCTCCAAAAGAGTGAGAGAAATTACACTGAGTGTGACAAAGAACTGCACTGAAAACAAAATATCCATTCTGCTCAGAGCATGAAGACAAAACTACAGCCTGACAACTGCTACTCCATAATCTGAATCTCCAAAGAAAAAAGTATATGATGGACTCTGTGCTGTCAGCCTTTATACTGTCAGTACACCCAGGCACAGGATTGATCACACCTCTATGGATTCTCTATAGGCTCCTCTTGTTAATGTTTGTCCTTTTATTTCCTTTATTTATTTGTGTTATTTTTCCCATACATATACACGTGTCCTTGTAATGCCAGAGTTGACAGACTGAGAGAGAAGAGGGGGGGAAAAAGAAAAGAGAAAGGGGAGAAAATAGGAAGAGGCGATAGTGAGAACAGAGCACAAGCAAATAAACCACAATGGTTCATCAACCGCTGCACTTGTAAAAGAAGAAGAAACAACATGCAAAAAAACCCAAACAATGCCTGGAAAAATACATTTATAAGGAAAAAACAAAACAAACAAAGCATGGCTACACAAACCAATAATCCTGCACTGCCGTGCCTGCATGATTAAGTGTGAGTGTCTGTGTCCATGTCATGAAATGTACTTACTAATGAGGGTGGAAAGCTGCAGCTCCACCCACCGGAAGCCAGAGACGAATAGAGAAAGATCCAGGACATGCGGGCTGTCCGCAATCCATCAAGAGCACTGAAGACCCATGGCCACACATTCCAACGAGAACCGCATACCCACCCCAGCAGACGGGAGCAGGAGGTTCAAGATGAAGCCCCCCTAGCCGAGGGGTAGGGACCCCAGAGAACCTGAGGACATGCAATACAGATTTTTGAACCATTTATCCATGCAGTTTTGACCACCTCCACATAATTTTTTCTAAAAACATTGCTCCTAGAAGTACACACACAACTTTTCCACTCCTTTGTTGGTCCTGGCCCATTTTGTTTGTAAAAAAACACGCTACTGGAAACATAATGAGCAAATATAGATATATTTTTTAAAAAGTATCACTTTCAATATTCCATGTGCTGTCTTTTAACTGTTTTTTTTAATAAAATATAATCAGTCATTCAAAAAAAATGTAAGTTGTTATTGAATATCATCGATGCATTGCAGATTTTGAGAAATACATACAATTTCAAACTGTCCCTTTTACATAGAGCAGGCAACTCAGTTTAACTGTTTTGACTCTCCTATCATTATACTATTTGTTCCTATACAAGGACAGGTCACCAGTCCACCACAGGGCTAACACAGAGAAACAGACAATCATTTACACTTACATTCACAGTTTATAAATCACCAGTTAAACGGACATGCACAGGACCTTTCTGTGAGGTGGCAGTGCCAACCACTGAACCACACTGCCGAAGTCATCAGCTGGTTAGTTTCAGTGATGGTTGCAGTAGGGATTGTCTGTAGTGCTGCATTCACATCTTCTAGTAGACGTTCTGAGGGTACTTCACGTAGTCTTGGTAATTGGCCATGGAGGTCTCAAGAGGAATCCATAGGAAGAATCTAAAGTGTAGTGGCGACTCTACCATCTTCTAAACAATAGGTTGGTGGTTCAAGTACCCTCTGAACATCTACTAGAAGATGTGAATGCAGCACTACGGACAGTCTCTACTGTGACCATCACTGAAACTAACCAGATGATACCACAGCAACAGTGATCCATGCAATGCTTGGCCATAAGATGAATAGCCACAAGGAGCAGTACCCTCCATGGAGAAAAAGACAAGAAGCTAAGATCAAGGCAGCACGGAGGGAAGTTAGCCAGCTATCAGAGTCGTAGAAAGGTGTGATGAAGAAAAGTGCCTAAGAAGTAAGGACTTGATAACTGAGGCCTTGGAAATTACCAAGCAAAGAGTCAGAGCCTTGGCTAACCACTTGAAGAAGTATACCAGAGACATAGAAGTCACTGAACAATAAGAGAAGAGCCCCTCTACCAAAGCTGGGGATGGAGCAATACTGAAAGAGCATAAAGGAGAAGGATACAACACATAACAATAATACTCTAGTAGATCTAAGAGCAGAACACAGCAACCTTCCTGAACTGGCTCATCAGCTTTACCCCTCAGTAGTTACTACAGGTGTGTACATCACCCTTGTTCTTGAAAATTGGCACTAGTAAATTTCTCCATTCCACTGTATTAAACAATTTGGTAAAAAAAAAACCCACTGCCCTCTTTCCTAGACATCTCCATACCTCCACAAGTATGTCATCTGGACTCTTAATCCTTTTCATAGCTGTCCTCCCTTCCTATTTACTAATTCTCTGCACTTATGATTCACAAACTTTCCTTTGTCCATCCTCCTCTCTCTCATTTTCTTCATTCATCAGCTCGTGAAATGACTCCTTCCCTCATCTTGACACACTCTCTTCACTTGGTAGTAAATTTCCATCTCTCTTCTTAACCACCCTAACCTGCTGCACATCCTTTCCAGCTGACTCTTTCTGTCTAGCCAATTGATACAAATCCCCTTCTCCTTTCTTAGTGTCCAAACTCATATCACTATAAGCCTTTTCCTTTGCCACCTCTCTATTTGCTCCTAACCTCCAAGTCCTTCTGTCTAGTTTCATCATCTCCCTGCCTATCCCACTTTTCTTTGCCAACCTCTTCATTGTGTACTTTCCTGTACTTCCTCATTCCAACACCAAGTCTCCTTGTCCTCTTTCCTCTCTCCAGAGGACACACCCTCTCGGTTTTCCCTCATTACATTAGCTGTGCTTTTCCAGTCATCTGGTACAGATGTGGACAAAATTGTTAGTACCCTTCCTATAAAGAAAGAAAAACCCACATTGGTCACTGAAATAGTTTGAAACTGACAAAAGTAATAATAAATAAAAACAGATTCTTTGTAAAAACCAAATTAATGAAATGGACACATACACAACTTGCTGAACATCCTTCCCAGCTCTCTCTCTCTCTCTCTCTCACTATGTGCGTGTGTGTATGTATGTATGTATGTATGTATGTATGTATGTGTGTGTGTATATATATATATATATATATATATATATATATATATATATATATATATATATATATATATATATATATATATATATATATATATATGTATATATATACACACACACTCCTGATCAAAATCTTAAGACCAGTTAAAAAATTGCAAGAATTTGCATTTTGCACTATTGGATCTTAAGAAGGTTCTAAATAAGAGCTTCACAATGCTAAAAGAAGAAATCGGCGCAAGAGACAAAAACTTTTGAGCAGGGAATTTACTGAAAACTGGATTTACACTGAAATGTAGAAAACATCTCAGGTGGGATGTCCTTGTCATGCCAGTAATGTTGGAAGCCATCAGGACCATCAAGGTTAAATTTTTTCTCAATCAGAGAAGACAACTTTCTTCCACCTTTCAATGTCCCATGTTTGGTGCACCCTTGCAAAGTCCAAATGGGCAGTTTTGTGGCGTTGAAGAAGACGTGGCCTTTGAAGATGTTTTTTGTTTCTGAAGCCCTTCCCTCGCAGATGCCATCTGATGGTTATGGGGCTGCAGTCAGCACCAGTAATGACCTTAATCTGGGTAGAGGATCGTCCCGTGTCTTGACGGACAGCCAATCGGATCCTGTGGCTCAGCGCTGGTGAATTTTTTTTGGGTATACCACTTGACTTTTTTGTTCCATAACCCTCAGGATCATTTAAAAAAATGCAAAATGACCGTCTTACTGCGTCCAACCTCAGCAGCGATGGCACGTTGCGAGAGGCCTTTCTTATGCAGCTCAACAATCCTACCACGTTCAAAGTCAGTGAGCTTTTTTGCTTTTGCTATCAGGAGGTCTTGACAGTGTAGAGACTAGACAGAAAATGACATGGAATCCAGATTTTTGCACAGTTTTTGGCTTTTAAAGGCTGTGGTCTTAAACTTTTGATCAGCTGAAAAAATCATGTTTGAGTGTAAATGCAGATTTCAAAAGATTCCCTGCTCAAAAGTTTTTGTCTCTTGCGCCGATTTCTTCTTTTAGCAGCATGAAGCTCTATTTAGAACCTTCTTAAGATCCAATAGTGCAAAATGTAAATGAATGCAATTTTTTAACTGGTCTTAAGATTTTGATCAGGAGTGTGTATATATATATATATATATATATATATATATATATATATATATATATATATATATATATATATATATATATATATATATATAAAACCCACCTGGTTTATATATATATATATATATATATATATATATATATATATATATATATATATATATATATATATAAACCAGGTGATTTTTTTTCACCTCACCTGGTTTTCGAATCAACTGGTTTGTTTCAGTGATGATGGCAGAAGTCATAGTCTGTAGTGCTGCATTCACATCTGCTAGCGGACGTGCGCACCTGCAGGTGCATACTTTAGATCGCAGTTCACTTTTTGGTATCACTGCCAAATGCGGACGGTCCCTAACACTGCCGCGACAGCTAGTTGAACTCTCAAAATCTCTTTTTCTGTGGATGCAAAAATGAAGTTTGTTTATATGAAGCGGTGATATATTACATGCAAGTCTGCATTTATCGTTTTGTCTATTTTTTTTTTTTTACTGCGGTTCATGGCCGATGATGTAGCGGTTAAAACCCTGTGAAATAGGTCTGTGTGTCAGCGCAGCTCCGTCTGTGTATTTCCGGGTGGTACGAGGGCTGCTCCGGTAACATCTCAGCTAGCATCAGTTGGTTCAGCCTACCACCTCCGCTCAGCCGCAACGACAGCCGGAGGCCCTGATACAAACTAAACCAAGCAGTCATCGCCCGGGACAGCTCTACAGTTGATGTCTTGTAGCTAAAAGCCAAAGCGGGGAGCAGCGGGTAGGAGTTATGGCGGCGTCGCTTCTCTCCGAGACCGACATCAGGCACCGGTCCATGGCGGAGGAGGATCCGAACGGCAACGAGCATGGGGCGGCCGCACGCAGCGCGGCGCCTCGCTGGGGACCGCAGCACGCCGGGGCCCGACAGCTAGCACGGCTATACTCGCCAGGTAAAAGCGTATTAATTGTCGTTGTTTGTGTTGTGGCTGTTGTGAGTTACTTTCTGTAACGGGTCAGCATCAGTAGAGGCCTAACAGCCCACAGTGCGACATCAGTGCTGATAAACGCGGGGATGATGATAATGATGACACTCCTGTTAAACTGTGGCCATATTCAAACTTAGCAGTGGTATGTAATTAATGACTAATTAACTGTGCACCAGATTGTGAATGCTTGCATTAAAATACTGTGAAGGCCTGATGTCTCAAAGCTAAGGGGAGAACAGCTTTCAGCTGACTGGAAAAACACCATCCTCATATGTTTGTTTTTTAAAATCTGCTAGAGCATGTGCACAGTGACTAATAACAGTCACCAATGCTTTAAACCCCAGTCTCACTCAGATGTGTTGCCAGAAAAGGCAAACCTTAACTTAAGAGGCCCAAGATAAGGTAAGTTGCACCCTCTCTCAGGCTTCTGTGAAGCTCATGAGGATGCATACATCAACCTACTCAGAAACATTTGTGTGCATTAATGCTTTTGTTGTTTGTTTTTACTAAAAATCCACTCAGTCTGGCTGTGTGTTTGCATCTATACTTTCAAACTGAAATGTCAGAGTCCTGCAGGGGTAGTTGGGTGTCAGTAATGTCTAGGGACTTCCTCTCTGTCTCACATTATTTCCTGTACCGTCAGCTGAAAGCATAATGTAACATACTTGATTACAAGTTTATATGTATATGTAAGTGAAGAGGTTGATTAAACCATCCTATCAAGGTAGTTTTTGCACACTCATAATTTTGGCTTTCCGCAATTTAATTAATATGATTCATCGACAATGAAAATGTGTGCTCTGCCAGTAGAACATAAAGTAAAAGCAAATCAAGCGCTCCCTAAATCATTGCACGATGACTTGTTGGCATGTACCAGTCGCAGCTGTTCCCTGCACCGTGCAGCTTGAAGTTTCCTGAATTTAGACTAGATGCGACAGATGCACAACGAATAACTTCTGTTTTTGTCACAAAACAAAAGTCATACGTATTGCACAACAAGAGTTTGTCCCTTGAAGCGGATCATCACCTGTTGTTTGGAAATACTTTTGGATATGGGGGAATGACTGCAAGGCAACACAACTAACTTGTCAAGCTACCTGAAAACACACCTCTAACTGCAGTAGAATGAATGCATTAAGGCCAAGAACAACTGCAGTGGTTGCTAACGTGAAAAGTCCAACATCAGCTCGGGGGGTCGGAATGGTTCTTATGTAGCACTTTTCTACTTTATATGAGCACTCAAACCACTTTATACGGCATGTCTCATTCACACTTGAGCCTTCCATCTAATATTCACACTCTGATGAATACATTGGGAGCAACTTGGGGTTCAGTATCAGTATTTTTTTTTTTTCCTCTCACAAGTCCCCCAACATTAAATTGGAATACTCCAAATATATGCTTTAAATCCAACTCTTGTAAAGTACTTGTGTTTAAAGTACTTCTAGCATAGAAAAACCTTGCAGTCAAATTTCAGGGATGAATAAGGATGGGCGATATAGTTTTTATTTATTTCATGGACAGTATGATATGGCACAGCCCAAGGGATGAAGCCCCTTACTGCCATAGGATTAATGGGGTAAAGTTTTTAAAGTCTAGTGAAGGCGCTACCTTCTGGTGTCCAGTTCTAGGACAAAATCAATGTGTGTGACATAGTCTGCAGAAGTAATCCTCCAATCTAGTCCTTGGGGCCCAGAGTGTTGCTGGTTTTCTTTTTTGCCTGGTAGTTTAAATTCACATGGTGTCCCAGTCCAGGCAAGTCTCTGATTAGGTATCTAGAAAGAAAACTGCCTGGCAGAATAAAAAAACAAAAAACAAGGAAGCAGACTGAACCCAGTAGGAGAAAATTCCAGTACCACTGTAGGGACAAGCTACAGACACATCCATCACAACAAGGTGTAGCTTCTGTGACATGATCCTGAACCCTCATGTGATGGAAGGCATTGTGTTTTTCTTGAATATTTTTCCATCCTCCCTCTTTTGTGTTTCTTTTGTTCCAAGCCTTAAAAAAAAAAATCATAATATAGACTTCTTAAATTGTTAAATTATCAAGAGTTTGATATTTCTTGCTGAATTAACCACATACAGGTTTTCACAATCTGATGTTTATGATTCCTAACATTACCATTTGACATCATAGCTCAATTTTGTGATTTATTGATTAGTGAAAGAGAAGACAACATTTTATACCACAAGATAAATTGAGTTATTTTATCACTGGACATATATTGCTTTTGGCATGATGGTTGTCACGCTGTGGCCCAGACCTAAGCAAAGACAACCTGTGTTACCAGTTGTGCATCAAGCCGGCTTGTGCCACTTTTTGCCTGACCATCTGCCCTGCGACTCACTTCACTGAGCATTTTAATTGCCTCTGGTTGAGCTATGCTGGCAACTTGTTGACACTTTCTAAAAAAAAAAAAAAAAGGAATGATGTTTAGAGAAAAGCTTGCACCGCTATATCCACGTTATAGTGAACTTTATACGAGAGTGTAACGCATGTGACTTAAATCCAAATTTCTTCCAGCCTTTTGTTCAAATTTGCAAACCTCTAGTGTTTGTGTCCCAGAGCGACTCACTGAAAAGGCTCTTCAAGATTTATTAAAACATTAATTTTCATTTAACATCCGTCAGCATGCAGCCACCACCCTTGACTTCAGTGGAACCTGGTGAGACCAGGTGTCCTATTTTTAGTTACAGTGAGTGAAGGAGTCCTCTTCTCCATTAGTGGAATTGGATCTACGCTGTCATTCAGTGCAATTACATTAGTGAGATAACCATCTCAGCTCTGGCATTTGTTTTTTTTTTTTCTGCTGCCAGGCAACGCAAACATTACGCATTAATGTAATCAGATGAGTTTACATATGCACAGGCAGTCACGCACAGGAGATTATTTAACTATTTAGGTGGGAAGAAATGGGTTGCATGCAGTGAGAGGGATGTTTGACCAGAATTAGGATTTTTTTTTTTTTGGTGGTGTGGATGTGTATTTTTTTTAATTATAGATCATAGCACTAATTGACCAGCGACAATTTACAGCATTAGTGATGTAAACCTTTTGAAAACTGACATAATTGTTTGGCTTCCATGTACATGCAGTCGTAGCCCCTGTTCGGCTCTGCAGTCTCAGTCAGCTTGGTGCAGGACACCCGTTCTCAACCTGCTGCAGGCTCTTGTTAAAGTGCCCATCCAGCTTACAGCAAATAATAAAACCGTTCATAATAACAACAGCACCATGATGTCATCCATTGGTTGCTGTAGTCCTGTAATAAGGCCTCGAGCTGAGCGTTTTTGCTGTCACAGTCATGTTGTTTTGAAACTTACTGTTACGAGCGAGTAGAGAATCAGCCTGTGAAACTGAGGACATTGCATGCTCACTAGCCAGTGACTTCTAAATTGACAAGTTATTAGCCAATGAGCATCCATCCATCCATCCATCCATTATCTGCCACTCATCTGGGTCTGGGTTATGGGAGCACCCCAGCCACCTTCTCCAGCTCTTCTGGAGGGACACCAAGGCATTCTCAAGCAAGCCAAGAGATGTAATCTCTTCAACATGTCCTAGGTTTGCCCCAGGGCCTCATCCCAGTATGACATGCCTGAAACACCTTACTTAGGAGGACTCCAGGAGGGATCCTACACAGATGCCTGATTTACCCCAACTGGTCCTCTTCATCTGGAGGAGCGGCGCTACTCTGAGCCCCTCCTGAATGACCAATGACCAGGATCAGCCCGGCCACATTTCTGCCACTTGTATCCATGATCTCATTCTTTTGGTCACCGCCCAAAGCTTGTGGTCATAGGTGAGGGTAGGAAAGGTAAAGCAACAGCCTCGCTTTTATGGCCAACTCTCTCTTCACCACAACAAACGGGCACATCATCCCCGCACTAATCCATCTGTCAATCACCCGCCCCACTCTTCACTTACTTGTGAACAGGACCCTAAGATATTTAAACTCCTCCACTTAGGGCAGCAACTCCTTCCTGACCCAGACTGGGCTCTTTTCCTTGGGAAGGGATTTCAGGGTGTTGAGTTTATCTGCTGGTGAATGCTGGCATCATTCTCTCAGACAGATCTAAAAGAAAAAAAAATCAAATGTGTCGGCAGAAATAATGGAGTGGACATTAATTTACCTGCGTGGCTCGCCCAAGTTAACTCAGTATATCGTTAGCCTCATAGCATAATGGCCTAAGTCATATTTTGGCCAAATTGAGATACCTCCCTAATTCTACTTTGCTAACACTGTAGATTCAATTAGATAGATATCTCAATTTGGCCAAAATATGACTTGCGCCATTATGCTATGAGGCTAATGATATGGGAAACACAATTATGTCACTAGTATTGGTAGTCAGCAGACAACCGTACAAAGAAAAGTAATAATTATAAAAATTAAAATGATAAACCTTAGCTTTTAACAAAAACCTAAAATTCAGCATGCGTGAAAATTAAAATTTAAAATTGGTTTATTCTTCTGAAATCCAGCCACCCAGCTGAGCTGTAATACCAGCTTGTTTTGGTTAGTGGATGTAAACAGGAAAAAAAAATTTCCTGCATGAAACCTTTTTAAAGTACCCTGTTCATGATATACAAATAAATAAAGGTGAACGCTTCTCACCCAGCATTAACAGCTGAGGGAAACAGTGGACTGTCAGTCAGCCTTCCACTGATGGGGGGAAACTTTGGGGGTGGATGTGGACCTGGTCCAGACATTAGTAGAAACACGCCGGCTGGCCTCGGCTGTTATGGGGTTCAGTCCAAATTAATGTGTTTGAACACTGACGTCTCAGGCAACGATGAATAAAAAATTCTCTAAAAATGTTTCATAAGAGTGAGAATATCCTTATAATATAGCTTTATATGTTACGGTATGTACGATACGGTAATGGAATGAGAATGAGAAGGGTGCTGATGGAGAATCTTTTCGTGTTTGCTTTACTCGCCCGTTGTTGAGTGTAGCACTGATTGATGGTTAAGAGGATCACACATGCATTTGGGGTCCTGACACTTTATCCCCTCTCACTTAGTGGCCACAGAGCTTAGTTAGCACACGGACTTTGGGTAAAAATAGCCCGAACAAGGCTGTAATATCAGTACCATTATGATGCAACACAAGCCACAGCTAAACTTCAGATAGGTGTGTTGCACAGTATTACTCGGCAGTAAAGTTTATACTAGGTCATTAAACTTGAAGTTTTCGAGAGGCTTTGTTCCTGACTGTTCTTTTTATGCCGTGCAAATCCATTAAATCACCGCCAAGAGCAAATAAAAGTCTACATTTTATTAGGTTTGCCGCTAACGCCGCTCTCACACTTTCTGAAGGACCTAAAGAACAGACGAACAGCTGAGCAGTCGCCTGTCATCTGGCACTCACTCATTTCTGCTTACTTACTGTCTCTGTGTTCACTTAGTGAATCATAACTTCGGTTCATACTTGAGGCAAATAGGTCAGATCTTCTGAACAATGAATAATCAACAGTAAAAATTTACTGGGAATGCAAACAATAAAAAGCCCTCATAACCTGCAAAAAATGTGGCCCAAGGATTTTTAATTGCTTAGTCCTCATATAAAAGGATTTTATGTGCCCAGGTTTTTTACATTTCCGCAAAGGCGCAGTCAAACACTAACCGCATCCTGGCCTTGTAGAAAAGAAGTCAAGGGTAGGACACCTGAATCACCTTCTTTAAACTTTTGGTTGAGTCTGTAACAGGTGTTTAATATAAATGCTATTACATTTAATTTTTTTTTTTTTAAAGTCATTTTTGATTTTCCACTAAAACAACAGCAAAGACCTGGAAGTGTTCAGGCTCACAGAACTTTGCTATTTGAGAATTTAATTATAGTTTTTAAAATAAGGCTGATTGGGTGGTACAGTTGATCAGCCGTCTCTTGCGGGGTTGGCAGTTGAATTCCCCAATGCCCTAAAGATGCATGTTCAAAAATGAGCGAGGCAGCTGCGCATAAACACTTTTTGGGGTGACGTTGGACCTTTCTTTGCACAGAAGTGTTTGTAAACATGGAACTTGTAAATGTCGTGTTTTCATTTTTAGGATTCAGTGCTGAATTAATATTGCTAAGATGAGGATTAACATCTGGGGACAAAAATGGCATTTTTATGGCATGGGACATTTTTAGTATGAAGTGAAAGATCGCTTTTGGCTTATAGCAGATTTCTTTCTTTTTTTTTTTTTGGAATGAAGATTTAAAATAATCTTTTCAAATGAAATGGTTTTTGTTTTTTTAGAGATAATGAGAAATATTTTGTCTTTAAAGGAACACAATAAAGGAAGTCCGAATAATATCAGATCAGCAGCTAAAAATTTTTTAGAGGCCAGTATATTCCTGGCTATAATAAGTGTGTGTGTGTGTGTGTGTGTGTGTGTGTGTGTGTGTGTGTGTGTGTGTGTGTGTGTGTGTGTCTGCTTCTTTACCAGGTGAATCTCTAAATGGCTAAAATGAAGCTTTCCCTCATTGTAGCCAAAGGACACAGCAGGCGGCAAGTGGAAGATTTGCTCAGTGAAGCTAACAATGCTGCCGAGCCATTTTATGAAAACTTAAAAGCAAAAATGTTCCCCCACATGCTGACAAGTGTCTGTTTAAAGAAAAATAAACAGCTAAAATTCAAAATGTCAAAGTGTCCATTTAAGGGAGCATCACGCTGTTATGTGCTTAGTTGTTTGGGTTCGGTTCAGCGCCGGTAGGAGGTAAATCTAAATAGCAGTTTGGCTTGTTAGAGTTTGGAGAAGTTTGATGAGGCGTTGGCAATGCTCCATAGAGCCAAACATGGGCTCATTACAGCAAAGCAAGGATGGACAAACAGCTGGATATATCTCCCTCTCCCTCTGTTTCTGCATCTCTCCATTTCTCTCACCAACCCTCTGTTCATCCCCTCGTCTCTCTTCGGTCCTTCCGTATGTCTGAAGTGTCATGGTCTACTGCTCCTCTCCTCTCCTCTCCTCTCCTCTCCTCTCCTCTCCTCTCCTCTCCTCTCCTCTCATTTTATATTATCATCGGCTTGCATGTATTGCACATTTGTATCATGTACAGTATATGACGCTTTGACTTCTTTGTGTGTATGTGATCTTGAGTTACCCGGGAGGCTCTGTCAGTGCATGTAAGTGATCTTCAGAGTGATACTGATCTTCAGTCTCATTCAGCTCATCTTGCTCTTTGAACTCATGTCACCCTCCTCCCATTAAACACACAAAGACCTTCTATATTCTTCTTCTTGAAGAGCACTTCCTTGTGTAAAACTAACCAGTCATAAGTCTTTTCTTGTTAATAAACTGACTTGTACAGCAAAGAGGCTGGTAATAATTTAACCTGATGTGTTGTAGAGAAGTGGTGAAAGAGTAAGCACACTTTCGAACCAGAGAGAGAGAGAGAGACATATGTACATTTTTAATAACTAAATTATTTGTCATGAATTCCCATCTGCGTGACCTACAGTGCCAAAATCCTTAACATGCTGTATAATATAAGCATTTTCAGTCACTGCTTACTAGTCACACCCATGTCTATGCATACAGAAGTATGGTTTTTAAGTTAAGGGTTGCAAAATTGACCTACAAGAGTCTACCTGAAGCGCAAGAGTTTGTTTCCTGCTGTGCACCTGAAAAGGCATTACGTGTAATTGCACTTCTTTTTTTTCCCAGCGGGTAACTTTATATTCTACAGCTCTATCCCAATCCGGCTGTTAACAAACAACACTACTAATGGCAGGGCGGCCGGGAACTGAATGCTTTAACAGAATGAAATGGACTGCATTACTGTGTCTATTTAGTCATCAATGTACTCAAAAGCTAGTATATTCAAAAATGCTTTGTAGACAGACTTTGGGGTTTTTGATGGCAAAAAATAGGTTTATATCACTTTGATTTTAAAAATAATTTCTAGAAAAAACTATTAATAGTTCAGTATGTTAGTGTGAATTTCTTTTCTTGTGTCTGCACCCACTATATTGGGCTTTATTTCTTGGCGTGATACACATCAAAACTCAAGGAGGCCAAAGAGGAGCACAGGCAGCTTCACTTCCTGTAACGGCTTTTTAAGGCTAGCCTCAAAACTGAGACTCTAATGTTAGAATGCTCAACATTACAGAAGAAACAGGCAGGTTTGCAGTTTGGTACAAAAAGGTTTTTGTCTCTATATCAAATGTCCCTCCTTGAGTCAAGAAACTGGAACCTTTCGACATTGGTGTCACTTGGAGGAATTTCAATTAAGTTGTCTGACAAGTAGTATGTGCAATTGTAGTATTTTATTAATAGCATTAATTGTCTGTTTTGTGCGATGCACCCATACAGCTTGCTGGTGTTAGTTAGCTATCTAAATACGCATACATTTTTACTTCAAAAAGAAAAATGGTGACAGACATAATGCTTCATGTATTTTTGATATACAGCGTGTGGTCTGCATCATGTTTATCCATGAACCAAACTTTTTGTTTTGCAAAGGTGGATCATTGATTTGAGTGCGCATTTTCTTTTTCTACTAGAATTTTTACCATATTAAAGACGGGGTACGGGGTACTCTGGGTAGGTCGGTTTTTAATTGTTTTGTGTGATTAATTGGTATCGATAGATGTTAAGAATGCAGTTTTACGCTCTAATGTCTATCCTTAAATGTTTCAGATGTGACTCCTACTGTCGAGACTACAGTGACAGTTTTCACCACTACAATCTGACGGATTCTTTCTGTCAGAGATGAGCTTCTGTGATTTCACTCACTTCTCATGTGAAGCAGTTCGCACTTTTACACACACACACACACACACACACACACACACACTGCATGACTCCCCTAACTGCTAACCCCAGGGCCATAAAGGCGTAAAGGTCAGGGGTCACAAACCTTTTGAGCATGTGTGTTGAGCCCTCAGGAACATGTGGGTTGTACTTGGTTTTAACCTCTGTGTGTGATGGTGACCTCAGGGTGTGTGTGGCTACTGTTAGGTTAGAGAGGACTACTATTGTAAAGTCAGCAGAATTAAACTGCCCCAGTGCATTTTTTTTTTTTGCCCTGGATTATTAATAAAGAGAGAAGGACTGATAATATTTTTTTTTTTCCTTTTCTCAAATTTGTTATGGGGGAAATAAAAAATCCCAAAATGTGCAAGCATTTAGAAATTTACCAAAAATGTATACATTAATCACAAATACACAAATTAATATGTGTGTTTGTGATTAATGTATAGTGCAGGATGTCAAAATGGAAATTAAAATATAACTGAAAATAAAATAGTGTAAATTTACAGTATATAAAGTGTTGAAAAATGAAGTAAATCATCAAATGCCATTTAGATGACGTGTAAATACTCTTGTAATTTGAGATGTTCTTTTTTGTTTATGTGAAAATTGACTTAATTTATTTCCTCCACATTTCCAACTTAGAAGTTTAACATTTTTTCCAAGAAAAAATTCAAAATACATGGTGTACATGTATTAGGTTATGTCTTTGACCTCTGCAAGTACATTAAAAAAATTAACTTTTGCTGCAAATGATTGCAGTTTTAAAATATTGCGATCCATCACACACCCTTTTTGGGGCTGTACTTGATTCATTAAGGCATGTTTTTGGTTGACAGCAATAATGATTCTGGGTTTTGAGAAGTAATCAGACATACTCTGTATATGTGGATGATGCTCCTTTTCTTTAAGTCTTTGGTGACATTGCTGATTTTAACAGTTCTATGCTTGTTTATGCTTCCTTGCTAATGATGAGGCAGCATGCCGTCTGGTTGAGAAAATTTCTTCAAATATGAACAAAAGCCATCGTGGACTAAAGGATAAAGTTAGTAGAATTTGAGGTACTTTGGTCTAGCTAAGCACATTCAAGCAATTTATCTTATAGGATACGATAAATTGCAAATATCTTATAGGATAAATAGACTGGGTTGAAAGATTATGTGAAAGCAATGAATAAAGCCACTTTTTGAATTCTTGGAGAACCTAATAAAGGAAAATTGAAGGGAAATTCTGTTATCATTAATTAGCGTATCCTTCGGTAACACTGAACATGGCGAGCTTCAAAGCTCTCTCACTCTCTCTCTCTCTCTCTCACTCACTCACTCACTCTCTCACTCACTCACTCACTCACTCACTCACTCACTCACTCACACACACACACACACACACACACACACACACACACACACACACACACAGAGACATATAAGCTCTCTACTTCCTCCTTTTACGTGAAGTTTCTCCACATAACTTTATACTTGCTCTGCTTTTGCCTGCAGCTAGCGTCCAGACCTGCAGGCTAACCAGCTTCATTGCAGCTAATGTGCCTTTAAAAGTCCTCTCATGCCCCCCGTGATTCCTGCCAGCAGCAAACACGTCTGCACTTATTTTTGCGTTGTCCTCAGTGAGACGATATTCACCTTTTGTTGCTGTTTGTTACCTTCTTTTTAATATGGTACAACACACAACCAGCTGTTTCACTGGCATCAAAGTGCATGCACGTGTTTCAGCCAATTAGAACGGAGAGCTTACAGTACCAGTTGCATAAAGAACCTGACTCTAAAATGAGTTGCTTAAAATGTTGCAGAGAATTGCTGTGAATTCACTGTTTACCTGCAGAACTGGACTAAGCTTCACTTCGCCAGGAAATGTGAACTGTAAGGATTTATTGATATTTTATTTGTGCAAGTGTTTAAATGTTTTGGAACAATATTCTAATCAGGAATATTTTCCCTGATTTAGGCAAATATTATGTTTCCATTTTCTACATACATTTTGTGATTTAACTCTTTAATTATGAACGTGCAGACAAAGCTGTTGTGCACTGCACATTCACATGAATGATGTGAACACAAATTCAGACTCAGGCACGCACACACACTGCACAAACACACACAGTGCATCTGTGGCTTTAGGCAAGCCTTCTAGGCAGGATTTTGCTATTGACCTTGACCATCGCATGAGAGGAGCTGGGAATGATGTGTATTTTCAAACATCAGCTGGGTGTGTGTGTGTGTGTGTGTGTGTGTGTGTAATTGTTCTTATGAGAGCTGCAGATGAATATGGTGGTAGTAGAAAACACATGAGATGAGGGGATGGCATACAGCACATACACACTCGTGCTTTCACACACAAAGAAACATGCACTTGATGGGATCTGTCCATCCTTTTTTTTTTTTTTTTGTCTCCACAAGGGAGAGAGGCTGGAGCAGGGCCTACTTACACTGACTCTCATGTGGGTTAAGTGTGTGTGTGTGTGTGTATGTGTGTTTGTGTGTTATTGTGCCTGGATATATGCATCTGTTTGTCAATGTGCGTGTGCGTGTGTGTGTGTGTGTGTGTGTGTGTGTGTGTGTGTGTGTGTGTGTGTGTGTGTGTGTGTGTGTGTGAGCCATTGTGTCGGTATGCCATTACTGAATCTCATTTGCTACATTCCTCTCTTTGTTGCTGTTGAATCTACAGGGTAATGGATTTATTAAGTTTGTCTGGCAGGATTGTGTGTGTGTGTGTGTGTGTGTGTGTGTATATATACGCGTGCACATAAAGACATACATATTATGTTTGTGTGTCTCTTCATCTGTGGTATATGTACTTTGCATTGATGTTGGTTTTGTGTGTATGTATGTACCAATGATTGTGTGTGTGTATGTGTGTTTACTTGCGTCCCTGTGTTGTGTACTGTTATATTGTGTGTGTGTGTGTGTGTGTCCCAGGTTCTGCCGTCCGCTGAGATCAGATGAAAGGAAAGAGGCCTGTGACTGATCCACTCCTTCTGAACAAGGGAATTCGACCTCCCCTTCTCTCGCTCGCTCTCTCTCCCTTCCTTTGTGTGTCTCTACCTCACTCACCCACCCATGTTTCCATGTTACTGTCATTCTCCCTCAGTCTCTCTCTTTCTGTCTCCCCCTTTCATTCTCTTTCTCTCTGAGCATGTGACCCACTTTTACCACCCACATCTTTCTCCCCCTCTCCCCTTCTCTCTCTCCCCAAGTCCCATCTGAAGACAGTCTACTGAGAGCCAACCAGGGGACGTAGAGAGAGAGACAGACAGAGAATCAAAAGAGTAGCGGAGCTGTCTGTATATTGCTCGCACATACAGTATATCGTCACCCCCTGTGATTTGGTGCCTAATATGTTAGCAGTCTCTACATCAGAGCGAGTAAGTGTTTGTAAATGGAATCTATCTCAGAGAGAGACTGTGGGTGATGGAAAAAATGAAAGAAAAAGGGAGAAAAGGCGTGGTCGAGGTATGCTGGCAGCTCTGACTCGGTTTTTGAGCCGCTGTCAGGCTACTGTTCAGAGTGTGTAAGATCCTTTTTGTCAGAGGCCCTGTAGGTGGTTATTCAGCTTCAGTGTGGCTGCCTCGCTTGTTGTTTGTGGTTTTTTGTGTTCTTTCCTTTGGTTTTGTCTCTCGCTGTGCATATGTGTTCACTTGATTGGTCATAACTGTATCAAAAAGAGCTCCCCCCCTTCACTTTAACATGGGAATATGTCATTGGTGGTGGAAACATTGACATTGTATAAATTAATACAAATGCACAGTACAGGTCTTGTACGTGCCTGTTTGCATACACCAACAGTTTGTGTTCAGTAACGTTACAGCACTTGATGTTTGGTTGGTTTGCTAATCTCTTAAAGCGAAATCCATGTATTGGATCAGAATATCTTTTGAATCCTTCATTGATGTTGTTTACCTTTCAACATCTCCAAGTAACTTAAGAAAGCTCCAAGTCTGTGATGTTCAGCCTCAGTATCTTAACAATTCAGGGGCTCTATAGTTTGTAAAAGATGCCTAATTAACAGCCTGTAGCTAGACCCTGCAAAAAACTCAAGCAGCATATTTGATATTCATTAAATACAGTACCAGTGTCTGACTCAGTTCATGAACACCTGTAGCCTACTCCACACACCCCAAAGACTGCTCCGATGGCTCCTGTGCACCTGTACTGGGATGTGATTCATGCACCTTTCTGCACACACTCTAAAAACAATGGCTGGCCAACAGAACCCACAGTAGAAACAGAAACTCATCCGTCCTCTTCAGCAGTTAAGCGAGTCTAAAGTCCTTTCACACATTTTTTTCCCCACCTTATTCATAAATATTCACAACTAGCAACAGTCATAGTTACAGATTAAAAAGAAAGCATGTGCACACAGTTAAAAGCAAAAATTCCAAAACCTTTGATAAATTGCAAACATAATGACACATCAGCTAACTTTACATGCTTACAACCAAGCACACATCAAGAACTGTCCTACATTTATCTCGCTACCCTTTTTTCCTGTCCTCCCTCATTTGCCCGTGCAGGTCATAAGGGGATAGGGTCTCATTTGGCTTTCTGATAATGGATATGATCTGATAACTCCCATCGAGCCAAAAGCCAGTAAAATTGTCAGTCTTCTGTGGCCTAATTACCCGCTGTGATGGCCACCAGCTTTCTAAGACAGTAAGATCCTTCTTAGGAGCCACTTTACATCCTGTGTGACCACTGGAAAAATGCATAAAAGCAAATCAATGGCTCAGTGTCAAACAAGCCCCTGATTGGCTGTCGTTTATGCTTCTTCACACAGAGCATCAGGGCTTCTGTTTGGCATCTGCCTCCTCGCAATGAAACACAGTGATCTCGTGTCTGAACATCTTGAAAAAGTACACACACACACACACACACACACACACACACCCACACCCACACCAAAATAAGGAGAAAAAACAAGAACACGTGGAAAAACTAAATCTATTCTTGCTCCAGTTTGTTGTGGGTGAAAGGCCAAAATGAAGAGGAAGGAACAGATGTGGATTGAAATTTAGCCGGCTTAGTGCAGAGAATGCTTGACCCTGCTATTCTTCTTTGTCTTTTTTTTTTTTTAAGGGAGAGATTGTAGGACACTCTTTCACTTTGCCTTGTACTATAGCTTTTAATATAAGTAAAAATGACTCATGCTCAATACCTTTTAACACGCTTTAAACACTCACTTTAAATACTCATTACCTGACAAACAACACACGGAGAGGTAACGGGATCCACTTCCAACTTCTTCCCTATCCTTTAGGCCATTAGTATTCAGGATGTATTGCCTTCCTGCCTGCTGCCCGCCACTCATTCCCCAGACAGCGAATCAGCCGGCGTTGATTAATTTCAGCCTATTAGCACCCCTCGTTCCCCTCCCCCGGCTCCGCCCAGGTTAAATCCCCGTGCACACCCACGTGCACGCTCGCAGGCAGGGGGTGCTGCTGGGTGAGCGATGGCAGAGAGGTTGCCAGGGAGCCAGTTGTTGTCAGAATGATATTAATGAGTGCGCTGCTCTGGCCCTATGAGTGTGTGTGTGGATTGTATGGGTGTGTGTATGTTTATATGTATGCATTTAATTTTCGTGTTATGCCTAGTGAAGGCAGGTCAGGTGTGTATGTGTGTGTGTGCGTGTCCCTATCAAAAGAGAAATTTGTGTTTGTTGAGTGTGTGTGTGTGTTCAAGCATGCTAGCATATGTCCATACTGTTTTTGTGTATGTGTCTGTATGTGTCTGCGATATCCAGCAATGCCATGGCCTGAGGGACAAGGGCTTATGTGTGTGTGTGTGTGTGTGTGTGTGTGTGTGTGTGTGTGTGTGCGCGCTCTGCGGAGGCCTGTCCTAGTTTCCTTCCCCTCACCAGGGAGCCGGAGGATCCAAGGACTGACGCACATCACCTGACAGCCGCCCCACTGCTCCACGGCCCTGCACTGTGGGTGTGTGTGTGTGTGTGTGTGAGAGTGAAGGAGATGGAGTGTCTGAATTTGTGTATGTGTCAAAGGGTGTGTGTGTGTGTAATAGAAAGAGATGTGAAAATGTGTTAGGAAATCCATCAGTTTGACTATTGTGTTGTCTGTTAATGTGTGTCTGTGTTAGCAGATTGTGTGTGCATGCAGACAGTGAGGGAGATGGAGAGTGAATTTTGCTGTAGTGATCCCTTGAGGTGTGTGTGTGTGTGTGTGTGTGTACACCTTGGGGCAGAGTTTAGAAAATGGTGTCAGATGAAGCTTGGAGACAACAGAGCTAAGTGTGGTCGATTTAACCTCAGTATGGACTGTGGATGTGCATATATGATGTAAACACACTAAGGTACTGCGTCACATGCACAGGACACAGTATTGCACCATAAACATGTAAGAAGTCCACGGGCGTAGTGCTTGATGCAGCTGCATGCATTTTGTACTGCCTTATTACCACAGGGAAACTATTTTTCCCACAGACAAAAGGATCATCTGGAGAGGTTAGGTTTTGTGTTGACAAGGTGGAGATTGAAAAAAGTACAATAGTTCACCAGTACCACAGGGCAGCCAATGAGTAACAGGACATGTGGTGACAGAAAACACTTACTTCTCTCTCCCTCCCTTTATTCTTTTGTCACACTTTTTTCAGTGTTTTCAGTGGGCTCTTAAATCACTGGCTATTCACATTTGGCCCGTTTCCCGTTCATGGATTAAGCATGGTCCTAGACTAAAAGGAAAAAGTCAACGAAGACCACAATAGGAAAAAATATTTAGTCCAGGATTAGACATAATCCCTGTACGGGAAACTGGGCCATTATGTTTAATGGCAGGTTTCTTAAAAAAACATTTCCACTACTTTGTGTATTTAGAATCTAATTTTAAAAGTTAGTTCAGTGCCAAATAGCTAACAGCTCTCAGCTGCCTCTCCGGTCAGCCTCCCCTCCTCCTCCTCCTCAGAGTGCATCTGTTGATAGCCGGAGACCTGCTGCAAGCTCAAGGGGCAACTCTGACCAGCGTTTACCCCCTCCAAATACTATTGCCACAAATAGTCTAATTCTGTAGGAAACACTCTATGCTAGTGAAGAAGAAGGTGACTATACAGCCCGTGTCTGTCCTGGGACAGGAAGGTGATGTGGTGGAGGAGTATCTGGGCATCTGCACTGACAGCAGGCTGAACTGGAAGACCAACACAGAGGCTGTATACAAAAAGGGGATGATGGTATATTTTCTGAGGAAGCTTCAGTGTGCACAACAAAATGCTAAAGGTCTTCCATCACTCAGTTTAGGCGAGTGCAGTGTACTCTGCTGTGATCTGCTGGGGGAGCAGCATTGGACCTGAACCAACAGACTGAATAAACTGATTAGGAAAGTTGGCTCTGTAATTGGTAGCAAAGTGGACACTTTTAAAGCTGTGGCGGAGAGGAGGAGGCCACTGAACAAGCTGTTATCCATCATGGATCATCCTGATGGTTAACAGTTACTGGACAGGCACCGGAACACCTTCTCTAACAGACTAATTCAGCTCCACTGCCATAAGGACAGATGCAGGAAATCTCTCATAACACATGCTGTCACCTTTACAATGCAATATCTGTCTGGCAGAGAGGCATCTGCCAAATATTATTTCAGCCGCTGTAACAAAATCATTTACCAGATATGGTTTAAAAAAAGTTTTTCTCACTCTCTCTGTCATTCTCAATTTGCACAGGGTTAATGCTTAGCATTAGCCAAGGTTATGAAGAATCAGTTCATTATATTTGTGTGGTATGGAGTCACTCAGCATTTTAATAACAGATAAACTAATTCATACAAACCTTTTGTTGAAGCTGTCGGCAAACATTTAGTCCAACACAGGCAGTGAGAGGAACAGAAAAGTTTTTCACAACAACTTGAAAAACAACTAGCAAAGTCAAAGTCATTTAGAAGTTGAACTTTCATCTCCACTTGAATTAGCCATCTGTCCCTTTTCAAGTTTGATGCCGTCTATTTTTAGAAGGTGAAAGGTCACATTTGATGATTCGTGAAATATCCATAATCACATATTCTAAATCTCCCGTGACCACTTCAGTCCATACCTTATGAGAGGCTGATAGCATATTCATAGTCACTCAGGTCTATAGGCATGCACGCTCGCAGGCCTGTGTGCTTTATTAGAAAAAACTGTCATGAATATCTTATAGGCTCCTAATGCTGTGTGATACATTAGGATCTGAACACATTAAAGTTTTAAAGGCACATTAGATTGGCAATGACAGAAGGATTAGAAGAATGGTCGGGGGGGGGGGTGAAAGAAGAAGAAAGTGAGTTAAAAACAGAACAGCGGTGGTTTATATTTGTAAGTTTTGTAGTTTATTTTCTAAGTGAATGATGTCTTATATCAAGTTTCCTGTTAAGCTGGAAGGTCAGACAAGCAAAGACTGAAAGAAGGAAACGAAGTGACATTCAAAAGACTGTAAGCTGGTGGAAGGCTAAAGCCATCAGGAAAGCGGAGGGTGCTCGGCCAGATTATGTGCTCAGTGCTATGTGTGCGTTTTCAATAATGTATTATCTCTGATCTTCAGTGCTGTGTGGCTGGAGGGTTTTCTCCCTTCTAATATTGCTGAATTGCAATAGAGTACTTTTAGTTAGTCCCTTTTCCTCCGTTCTTCAGTTGATACTGCTGACCTATGAGTTTGGCCTTGTCCCTGCAGGGACCTACCTCCCACCTGAAACGGCCTTTGTGTGTGTGCTGCTTGGTGCTGCATCAGTGTCAGTGTTTCACATATGAGAGGTCATGACCCCGCAGCCTGGAGTACACCTGTCTTCATCTGAGTGATTACATATTAACACTCTGGACACACACACATACACATTGTGGGTGACTGGTCCTTTGACCCTCAGTTAAAAGTGACTTGTTCTGCCAGTGGTTGCAGGGACCTCACCCAGTTCATTAATACAGAACGCCCTCATCTTTTTACTGCTTTCGCTCTTTTTCTTTTTCTTTTTTCTTTTCCCCTCTCTGCCCAGCAATGTAGGCTGTTTTTGTGATGCTTAAATAAATATTTTCTCTTGTCATTTGTGTTTTTCCCCAGGTAAACGGCTCCAGGAGTGGGTGTGTGTGATTCTGTGCCTCTTTCTTTTCATCATCAACTTCTCTTTCCTCCTCCTGCACTTCTCTACTGTTCACATCTACAAGATCATCCTCGGCATCGGTAAGCTGACAGTGAAATGACCAAAGTTATTAAGTTGTTTGTTATATCTGTTATTTGTAGAACAGTGATTTTGGTTGTAATGTTTCATGTTTGTGTACACATCTAATAATGTTTTTTTTCTTTTCATTCTTTCTCTCCATAACTGTATTTTTGCACCAGTCCTAGGAATAGTGACGGCAGATTTTGCATCGGGGATTGTACACTGGGGAGCAGATACCTGGGGATCTGTGGACATCCCTGTTATTGGCAAGGTATACACACACACACACACACACACACACACACACACACACACACACAGAGCCATACTGTATTAAACACCTTCTAATAATTCCAGATCGATTCAGTCCAGAGTTGAGTTTAATTTTCCTCACATTCCATTCAGAAGGACCAAATCAAGTGTATATCATTAAGCATAACAGTGTAACAGTTTCTCTAGTGTTGGTTCTATTTGGCCACTCTCACACAGGTCTAGAGACCATGCAGCCATGGGTCGCAGGAGAAAAGTATGTATTCTCGCACCATTTGTGAGTTGTTGCTGACAGTTGCTGTGAACTCGTTTGCTAAAGCCCGGTTGACACAGGCATAGAGACTGTTCAGTGACCCTCTGGTAGCCACCAGTTACCATGTAAAAGAGTGTTTTTTGTGACCCATTGGCGAGTAATTGCTGGAGTAAACGGCAAATGTTTGCAGACAAGTTGGTGTCTTCCACACAAACTACAGGTGACAGCAGCAACCTGCTAGCTGCCAAAGCAATCACAAGGCAGTTTTTGGTACGGCACCTTCTTTGCAACGAGTTTTACCTAGCGACAACCAGCACTCTTCAGCAACCACCTGCTTCTCAAGTTCCCTAAGTCAAGTTAAGTTGAACAAATATAACTTTTTAAATCACTCATAGTTAGTTTGACTTCTGAGTGTTTACAAGACCGTTTTTCTTTCCGTCATCATTAATGGGTCCCTCAGCATATCAGTAATAAGCTAATAATTAAACTTTTCATTTGGTAGCCACCTTGTAAAAAAACTGACCTTCTTACAGGCAGCTGTTTTATTTTTTCAAGGCTTGATGTTAAATAAAGCCAGTCTGTGTCTTCTGTGTCCGTTTCTCCATTGGCTAGCTCACCGGCCAGGTCACTGTGTTTATAGGCCACAATATTCAGTTCAGTTGTTTCTCCAGTGAGTTTTTCATCTGGCCATTGTGCAGACTTCAACTCCGCAGTCCTGGACAACAGCTGGCAATAGCAGTCTTTTTCTGCGCTTGAAATCTGCTCTGAGCCGGAAGGACACTTCAGCTAATACCTGCCGCCGGTGGAGAATTGGTTCATGCTCTGCTCACTGAGGTGGCAGTTGGAGCACATCTGTAGGGTGAGAGACACACCGGAAAGGCAACTGTTATTACTCCTTTTTTACTTGCAGAAGAGCACCTTATAAATTTTTATTTTAAAATTCTTTTAATAACATAACATGCCATATTTCACATAAGCACAAACAGTTGCACATATTCACATGCGTGGATATCTAAAAATCTACCTATGTGGATAACACTTTAATTTTTCTTATTGATTTTCTATTCACATTCTGTGGTGAAATATCTTTTGGTAAACAGTTTTCATTTATAAAGAAATTATATTGAATTCTTCTGTATATAATTTCTTTTCTTTTTTTTTTCTTTTTTTTTAACTGGTGGAGATTTTGTTAAAAGTCAGTCTTCCCACTTTCCTAAGACTGCATCGCCATGGTAGCAGTTGCACCTTAATCCCTAGAGTTTCAGACTACCATAGTGACCTGGAAACTAAATGTCACTGTAACACAACGGGATTTCCCTGTAGACAATAATGTCCATTATCCCAAACACACACACACACGTGCGCACACACCCGTGAATGATCTCACCTTGAATATCTGCAACCTTTCACTGTAAAGTGCCAGAAGACATGTATGCACATATTTAGGTGGGTTTATTAAGATGGATATACATACACTTAATTCATGCATTAAAGCACCTCACCCACATTAATCCACACACAGTTCCCTCAGCCAATTAAAGTAAAGGTTATCCTCATTTCATCCAATTAAAATTAGGATGATCAGGTGCAGCATGCAGATTGGTTCATGTGAACTTTGTTTTGATTAATGACATGAATTTAGTGAGCCTGTGTGTATTTCATCTACTGTTTCTTGTATTTATGAATTATTCATACATAAATAATCTGTGGAAATATTGACGCTAATGTGTATTTTGAAACCTGAAGCATCCCCGTAAGAACAATGGTATTAATCACGCTTTGCCCACATGTTATCAATGCATGATTAATAATGATGTAATAGTGTTCAAAATTTGATTAGAATTCATGCCATTTGTCACATGGACTGGAAAATGGCAACCCATGAAAAAAATCTGGGTTATGCTTGTTATTACAGTTAAATATGATAGGAAACAAAAGAGTAATTCATAGTCATATATATGTGTAATGTTATTTGTATTGCAAGGCAGTTTTTTTTTTTGCTCACCCACCTTATGCCCATCTATACATTCTAGCCTTAGTCCTGAAACTGCATATGACATGATGCATACATGCAATTTAAAGTGACTCAAAGTCTCTCATTTCTGTTTATCCTTGTTCTCTTTCTGAGCCTTGCATGAGCCCGTGGAGGAGTCGGTGATGACAGGTGCAGACATTGATACCAATGCAATATAGTGCCACATTTGTTTGAGCTGCTTACATTAATTTTTTCTGTTTAACAATTAAATCTGTGGTAACAGAGGATGGTTAGCCACCAGCTAGTGAGCCTAATGGATTATAGTGGATCAATTAGCAGCTTAAAGGCAGGATTTATAAATATGCAACTGATTGCCAACTTGTTCCCCGGCAGTGCCATAATGCCACACTGCAGTGCTTACATCTGGTTCTGCGAAGTGGCCAAGCAATGAGTGAGTGAATGATTGGAAATTAGTAATTGCTGTTTTGAAAATCTAACTTAATCCAGCTAACGGCCAAAGCTAGAGGCCCAAGAACCAACAGTGTATTTATTGGGATGGTTTTATGAAGTAAAAAAAAAAAAAATTCAATATCCGCTGATACAGTATTAATACATAGAAAGGGAATATGGGATAAGTGAGATGACACGTTGTAAATTTGGTGTTTGCAGAAGACAGAAATACTACATACTATTTGGCAGCTTACCACAAAAATACTGTTTGACTCAGTACCACTATCTGTTACACTGTGATAGATGATATAAATGGGTATGGCTGAAACTTAAATCAAAGAGGAGAAGATACTGGTAATTATCATCAGACCTCATTATTTAGTAAGTGCATCAATTTTAGATATAGCAGTAGACACACTGGTGCATTGATGCCCATACAAGTTTATCAGCTATTAAATGAAATGGCATACAAATTACAGCAGTTGCACAGAGGGAAAAAACCCCCGGTACATTACTGTTGACTGTTTAAGCTGAGTTGAGCGTTTGACTGATTTACATTGTTGTACTTTTTAGCCTCTAAAATGGTAATATGTTATGAGTTAATATTTCTACAAAGGGGACTGGTGGATTTCAGGCTGTGTCATCACAGCTTTTACATAAGTCCCATTACTGCAGTGCATTCTGGCCATTTGGCTGCAATATTGACAGTTTGCTTCATGTGATGATTTCTAATGGTGGTTGTCACTGTTTTTTGATTTGGGGTGTAAGGCTGCCTTGTGTATGACTGTATTTTTAAATGCTACCCTAAGGATTATTTAATCACTCCGTTTTTTAGATATTAGCACTATACATGCACTGTACCATCAGATGGATCTAAGCAGTAACTTTGGGATCCCCGTGTTACTTTTTGTGTTTGCAGAAGGTATTATTTGGTTTGATGTTTATTTATAATGTGGCATTTATTGAGGTTTGGGGTAGTTACTGGGACCAAAGGCACAGCAGCAGTCACAGATTTGCATGGTGTGTTGGACACTGTAGGAGACCTCTAATAAAGACTTTAACTCGAAGAGAAGAATGGACTTATACAGAGAACAGAGGGGTGACAATAGGCTGGTGGAAAATAAAGAGCGTGTGTATGTGTGTGCAGGCATGTGCGGTGGCAAAAGAAAGGCATACACCTCAGTTGTATTTTTGAGTCTGTGTTTTGAGCCTGAGAATAAAGCCGGCCCGTGCTTCCAGTTAACATTAGTTTGAATATCAAAGACGAGCGTGATTCAGAACACCTGAGGCTAATAGTGGTTGCATTAGAAGCTAGTGCCATTCTTTATTTGTCTGTTCTGTTATTTTATTTTATTTTTTGCTGTTTGTGTGTGTCCTGTGTATACTTTTGTACGCACTTATTTTGTTTCCAGTTCCCTGTTGCCTTTATCTGTTTATGACCTCTTTAAAGATGTTGCTGAGATTGACATGTTGTCTGTGTTTGTGTACCACTGATCTCCAAGCCATCGCCATACCTGGTCACAAATCTGCTCTCATTGTAACACAAACGGTTTTGCCAGCAGCAAAGGCCACAGAGTGAGATCTACACACATCTCTTATCTCGTGTTACATTTTAGATTGTGGGCCCTGTTTTCGTGTCACCACTGCTCTCTAAATTTGTCTCAGTGCTAACAGTGCTGTTTTTAAGTTTCATTTTCATTGTGTCCCTAATGTTGTGCTGTCATGTAGAAAACTTGTAATGCTGATAACCAGGTCTCCCTTTAAACAAAGATGTGGAAAACCTCAAAGGAATTTACCTAGTTAAAAGTTTAAATGAAGATAAAAGCAAGTATATTAAAAAAGAGAGCATAAAAAAGGCCACAAGTAAGAGGGACTTAGTTTGTACTTTTGTTAATTATGTAATCTTTTCATGTCCACTTGAGTATATTTGCAGGATTACTTAATGGAAACATGCTCTGATTTACTTTTTTATTAATTTATACTTTATTAGCAGTTAAACAGAAAGCAGGGCTGCAGATTATTTTGATAATCAAGTATTCTATTGAATTATTTAATTGAATAATCAGATACAAATACTTTTTTCTTACTACTGTGCAGTAGTTGAAAAGAGGTGAATTGGTTTCATCCTCACTGGTGTCCATTGCGATATTTTTAATAGTTTAACTGCATACGGTAAAAGAACGAAACCCTTTCAGTGTATGTATGTGCCATATTAAAATCATTTTCTTAAGTGCAAAAAATAAATAACTAATAGTAACAACTACAGGAATGTCAGATAAAATAAAACCTAAACTAAGGCATAAATTAAAATAGCCTCGACTCTATAATCTCGGAAGGCTTTCTTGCATAAGTAGGAGGCCAATAAAAGAGTTAGTATAGAATAGTATTGTATCTCCTGCATGAAGTAGATTTGGCGTGTGTGTTTGTGTGTGTGAGTGAGTGAGTGTGTTTTTAAGTGTAGTAGTGAATGAGTGTGTGGGTATGTGTGTCTGTAAGCCTTTAAAGGAGCATGTGGTGGCTGCAGTGAAGAAGAGTGAGCATAACGGCATCCTCAGACCTGAGGCTTGCCCTGTGCTTCGATGCAACTTTTCCTGCTGCAGAAAACAGATGTTCTGATGGTGCTCATGTTATTAATTAATGTTAACACTAATTAAGTGTCCTGCCCAACAGCCCAGGTCAGTGGCTCAGAGTTTTACTGGCCAATATAAATTTTTACTTGCCTGCGGGCAGAAAAAGCTTTTATTTTTATGGTTTCAAATGTAATTACAATTTAATTGATAAAATCTTTAAATATATTAATCTAAATCTGCAAAATAATATTACTAAAATCTTGAAATAAATACATCCCATGCCCCCTTTTAGTGTCACCCCTGCATGCTGCAGGTGTCCCTGCTGTAGAAAGTGGGACGGCTGCCCACAGCCTTCAGCACACTGCCGAACGTAAACATCATGTCAGACTACGTTAACAGTTCATCTGCATACATATGCTATATTTTAACTTTACTTTATATTTTTTGCTGTGTAAAAGGACAGTGGGTGGGAGCAGCTAGGTTTTTCTTCAGAACTGGTGGTTTGATTGAGGACTCCCACTAGCCATTTTTGCAGTAAAGTTTTTTTTTTAAATGGCAGTTCCAGTAACAAGCACTGCTTTTTTGCACACTAGAATAACATTCCCATGTTAGACCATGACAGCATCATCTTCACTGCTGCTGTTGTGTTATCAGTCTTTTTGTTGAGAAAAGTGGGGGCTGGTTTAATATACTACTTTGTATTCACATGCTTGCTCTTGAATACATTTTTTTTTTTTTTTGTTTTTTAGTTGCAGATATGGGTGAAATGCTTGTGCTTACGTGGTGACAGTTGTGGATTAAAGGAAGCATTAAAACTTTTTTTTGTAAAGGAGTTATTTGAGTTACGGAGTGAATCGCTATAGCAATAACTTTTAAATAACATTTTACTCTGGCGTGTATAAAATCCAACATATTTACATCATATCAATGCTGTTCCTCCAAAATATATTGTTAATTAAAAAAACAAAACAAAAACTCACTCAATCCAGTTTTATTTATGTAGCACCAAATCACAACAGTCACTTCAAAGTGCTTTATATTGTAAGCACCCTACAATATTAGAAATGCACACATTTATGTGTAAAATAGCCTAAATGAAAATGCAGTGCACTTAAAAAAAAACATAAATCACACATATTCATGGAGTGCATTAAAATGTGTGTATATTGTTGTTCAGACAAAATAGGGTGAGAATTATTTCACAAAGTATACTGCTAGGCTGCTGCTTTCTGGGAGAAATTGTGTAACAAGAATTTTTTTTAATTTTTTTATTTGAGCCCAAGAAAGCATTTTCTCTCCACAGCAGTGTGAAAATTGCAACACTAGTTTTAAGAAGTGCTCCACAATTTCCCTGTAGTGTTTAGAACAATTCCTTTAGGAGGCTTTGGGCCGCTGTGTTTTTTGTCGTCATCGTGTCGTTGAGCTTTAATTGACTCAACAAGGATTTAGCAGTCCTCTAATGACACCACTTTGAGGACAAAGTCACGCTCATTAGTTCCCAATGATGCTCGATTCACACTGAAATTTGCCAGATGTGCTTACAGTTTAGGGATATATGTTTAAAGATCCTTTCTCCCTATCTATTTCAGTTCTGTAGTCATATTTTAAAAGCATCACTACTTCTGTCCTTGTGTCGTTAACGAACATATCTCTTTCAAGGCTATTCTCTAGTGAGGCTGATTGGAGCATTGAAAGAGAGTTAATTGAATGACGTAAGTCAGTTTTTACTTGAAGGGGGGAAAAAGGAATGTGCTAGTAAAAACACAATCAGATTTGGCCCGAAAAAGAGAGAAACTAACAAAAAGTGGGAAAAAAATACAGTCGAAAAGGTTGGAAGGACAAAAAAAGAAGGGGGTGGAAGGGCGTGTCCGTCCAAGCTGTGGGACAGCGCTGGTTGCTGGGGCGATGGGCGATGTGAACTGGTGATTAACGGATGTCGTGCAAGGCAGGCCGTTAAACGGTGTGGGATTAGAGGACACGCAGCGACTGGTGGCCCACCGTTAACTGGGAGCACCCGTGCCGCCCCTCTCGGCACGACCTCTGCGGCTTAGCCGGCCTTTCATCTAGCTGAGGGCTGCAGTGAGAGGAGGGGGGATGATGGCAGAGGGGAGGAGGGGGGAAGCAGCAGAAGAGAAGGGAGCTGGGCATATAATTGTGAGGATATCAACAGATAGTTTCAGTGTTTGCAGTGGCACCTACCAACAATGTTCACTGATAGGCATGTGCGATTGTTTTGAGCAGCTGACCCGACAATAATGAGTTTTCATGCTGGTGCTTCCATGGCTGCACACAAACACACACTCGGATAAATGCGCACTGTGCAAAAACACATGCAAACGTTCCCTTTTTTTGCTTTTTCCACAGAGGGAAATAAATTACCTTTATCCTCTGTGTGCATGTGGGTGTGTTTCTTTTTGTCCTCTTTTGTGCTTCTGAGATTCAGATTCAGTCTTTCATTTGAGACCCCCGTGCTCTCACAGACAGGTGTCTGCCTCTGCACAGTGCTGGTGGGGTTTGCAAGTAAGTGTGTGTGTGTGTGTGTGTGTGTGTGTGTGTGTGTTTTGAAGCTCACACTTTTGAATTTATGTGGGGTGTCCATGGGTCATTTGTGTACGAGTATATGTGCACAAGTTGACTGCTGTTCTGTGGTTTATTAGGATGCTGGATATGAGCTTTGGGGTTGTGCAGGATGCTCGGCATTGCTTAGAGAGAGAGAGAGAGAGAGAGAGAGAGAGAGTGTGTGTGTGTGTGTGTGTGTGTGTTTGATCTGCATTGGTGCAAAGAGTATAAACATTGTTTTGTATTGTGGTTTAAAGTGAATGTAAATTAAGTGGAGGACTCCAACAATGGCTTTCAGCTTCTGTGTGTTTGTGCACGTTCTAACCATAACATCTTCATTTAGCACAAACTAGATTAGCTGTTTACTGTCTTTGTGCGTATTCTTTTTTTTTTTCTTTCTAAGATCAGGCAGATTTATACAGTATTCTATTGTTAGGAATGTACTGATCCACTTTTTCAATTCCCAATTTGATACCTTGACTTTTATTATTAATAAGCTCTTATCCTAACTGAGAAAGAAACCTGAGCCTGATATTTTTATGTGTAAACACTCTTTATGCATAACGCAATATCAGACTTGACTTAAACTGTGCTTTATTAACTTTGTAAAAGAAATGTGACAGTGAATACACACAATTTACAGAATTACTACTTATTATTAAAATAATAAATTACATCAGGGCCAAAATTTGTACAGATTTATTTGCACTAATCTGAACTCTGAATCCTTGGTTCAGAGTGAGACTCTTTAAGCGGCTGTCATTTATTGTCTGCTAGTTGCTCTTTTCTTTACCTCCTCACACACGTGCACTGCGTGTGCAGCTGAAATCCAATTGTTACTTTTTTCTGTATTTAAGATTATGTTAGTTTTTCCTGTTAAAATAGGGGATTATGTATAATAATGGCTATAATTCTTAAACATTTAATGTAATACTTTTGTTTTCCTTGAATTAAAGCTAAAAGTCTGAAATTCAGTCACATCTTCATTTCAAATCCACTGTGGTGGTGTACAGAGGCAAAAATTTGTTATTCTCCAAAAACTTATGGATTAACTGTAAAGTCTCTCACCTCAGCAGTTTTTAGTCATGTCAACTCATTTGATTACAGTTTACAGTTAAGTAATAAACTTTTGCAAGCATAAAGAAAAGCGGAAAGCAACACTAAACACCTCCCGACTGCTTTTGTTTTGCTTTATCATCCTCCATGCCGTGTTAGCACTACTGCTGAGTTGCATATTAACCATAGAACAACATAGAACTGAACGGATTGGTCTGATTCAGCTTTTTCAGTCAGGATTGGACTAATATCCTATCCACATATCCAGTTGGTGTGTCCCTGTATACACCAATCAAGCATAACATTATTACCAATGACTGGTGAAGTGAATAACACCGATTATCGCTTCATCATGTCACCTGTTAGTGTATGGGATATATTAGGGAACAAGTGAACATTTTGTCCTCAAAATTGATGTGTTAGATAGCAGGAAAAATGGGCAAGTATAGGGATTTGAGCGAGTTTGACAAGGGCCAAATTGTGATGGCTAGACAACTGGGTCAGGACATCTCAAAAACTGCAGCTCTTGTGGTATGTTCCCACTCTACACAGTGGTCAATATGTATCAAAAGTGGTCCAAGGAACAGTGGAGAACCAGTGACAGGGTCTTGGGCGGCCAAGGCTAATTGTTGCATGTGGGGAATGAAGGCTCACCCATTTGGTCCAATCCAACAGAAGAGCTACTGTAGCTCAAATTGCCGAAAAAGTTAATGCTGGTTCTGATAGAAAGGTGTCAGATTACTCAGTGAATCGCAGTTTGTTGTGTATGGGTCTGCATAGCCGTAGACCAGTGAGGGTGCCCATTCTGATCCCTATTGACCACCAAAAGCACCAACAATGGATATGTGAGCATCAGAACTGGACCACGGAGCAATACAAAAAGGTGGACTGGTCTGATGAATCACATTTTCTTTTACATCATGTGGATGGCTGGGTGCATGTGCATCGCTTACCTGGGGAACACCTGGCAGTATGGGCAGAAGGCAAGCCGGCATAAGCAGTGTGATGCTTTGGGCTATGTTCTGCTGGGAAATCTTGGGTTGTACCATCCATGTGGATGTTACTTTGACTCATACCACCTCCCTAAGCAGACCATGTAAACCCTTTCATGGAAACATTATTCCCTGATGACTGTGACCTCTTTCAAGCAGGATGCACCCTGCCAAAAAGCCAAAATGGTTTGAGGAGCATGACAGTGAGTTTGAGGTTGAGAGTGCCCATACTGTGTGCTAGCATAGCTGCCTATACAACACACCTCAAGCTGGAAATGAGTGAACGCACTGCACCAGGGGAAAAAATTCAGACATTGACAGCCTTGCAGTCTGCCGCCTTAGATTTAATTTCTAGGCGAGGATCAGTCTTCACTCGTGTGGAGGCGGTTTGGATTTGAAAAGACTGATATTGCTCAAAAGACGGCAGTTTGCAGACTTTGTAAGAAAGCAGTTGCCATTAAAGATAGCTCGACAACTAACCTGTTCCATCATCTCCGAACACCACACAGAGTATCAGGCATATGAAATGCTTCGGTATCCCACTGAAAAACCTATATCAGCTAAGGTGTCTGGAAAAACACACACTTGGGAAACTGTAGAGGAGTAATTCGCTAAAAAAAGTGCCTTATGACAAAAAAAATAATAAAAAAATCGAGATATAATTTTTTGTCAATATTGCACAACCCTAGTCGAGGCTATACATCTACAATAATATAGTGTAGTATAGAATAAAAGGAAACTGAATCTTCACTCTGATTTAGCAAGGCTCACACTTCACTATGGTCATTTCAGTGTCACCATCATACAAAAATAAGGTAATGATTGGTTAAACAAAGTCCTACGTCTCAATTCTAAAGCCAGTTCAATTTTACAAGCATAAAAAAATGCTTCTCAGAGCTTAGGTTGTTTAACTGTACACATAGAGCACTTTTTAAAATTTTATGTTTTTCGTTTCTCTTTCTGCCTCCTTTTCTTTGCAGGCATTTCTTCGGCCATTCAGGGAACACCACATCGATCCAACCGCCATCACTCGCCACGACTTCATCGAAACCAATGGTGATAACTGCATGATCCCCATCCTCCCACTGGCTCACATGGCCTACAAGTTCCTCACTTACACACCAGGTAAATAATGCACACATATGCATGCACATATACATATGCATAATTGAAGTTTCTCAGTTGATTATCATATGCAAAGAAAGATGGTCGAGTACATACATGTACCAGGGTTATTATAGTTAACGAAAACGAACAAAATAACGAAAACTGAAATTGACAAAACATTGTCGTTAACTGAAATAAATAAAAACTGAAATTAAAAGGAAAAAAACGATAACTAACTAAAACTGAATTGTGAGTTTACAAAACTAACTAAAACTAACTGAAATTATAGATATTGTCATTTTTTAAAGTCTTGTGGATTGATGTGAAATCATTTTATCCGCTCTCCGAGTTTAAGCTCGGAGCGCCATCGGGCGACTGTGTTCGTGCGTGTGCATGTGCGTTCGCACGCACACCGCGCTGCTCCTCACAGTAATGGCAGCAGTCTGCAGAGAAAGCAGCAGAGTCCCATATGGAGTTTTTTTTTTTTTACTACGATAGCACAGATAGCATTGTTGACCTGATGATTGAATCGTTGGGGTGCTAAAACATTACACAAACATTACACTACTGGTGTTGGATGACTGTGGCTCAGAAGGTTATGCTCTGTGTGTGATAGATGGGGGAACTGTATAAATCTTTGAAAACAAAAGTAATTCTTTAGTGAAAGAAGAAAGGCAGAGCACAGAATGGCACTTGTGGCTTTCTCATTGGAAAAGTTATTGAAGTGACATTGAAGTTGCCGAACACCTTCCCTTTGTATCCTTTGTAGAAAAACATCATTATTGAGAAGCTTGAGGGTGTAACACCTGCAGAGGATTCAGGTGTCACTCCTTTAGACAGATGCCCCAACATAGCCAAGAGTTTCTACCAAAGCTAACGTCCTACAATTAAATTCCATAAACTCACAATGAAAATGCAAGGACTTCAGAAGGTCAGCTACAGTGTCACACAATTTGCCACCGTGACTTAGTATCACAAGGTGCCAGACTATGGGAAGCCATGTGAAGTTCTGGGAAAGCATAGGGCAGTTTTGCTGGTAATCATGTGCACTGACCTTACAACTGCAGGGCAAGAAATGGGAGGGACTGGAGGAGGAAGATCAGCGGGAAAAACTGAGCTAGCTGTTATTGAAGAGGTGACATCTCCACCCGTCATGGCTACACTATGAGTTGAGCAGAAAGGTCACTGATGGGAGGAGAGGAGGGGAGTTGACATCAGTTAGTTAGGTTAAAGGCTAGGTTGGCTACCGTGCTGTGAGGTTAAGCTGCTCACAAGCATCTAGCACTGTGCGTGTCTGACAAAGTGATAAACCAAGGTAGCAGGATTAAATGACAAAATGAATTGCCAGTTTAAATTAGTACCTCTTCAGCCTGCAGTTAATTATGGCAACACTGAATTAAATGGAACCCAACATCCTGCTCTTTGCTTGTTGAATCAAAACAAGTGTGATTTATTCCTTCAGTAATTTTAAGCAATTGACATGTTTTAGAATCATCTTCTGCTAGTTCATTCACCATAAAATTAGGGCCACAAAAGTCACAAAAAATAGGAAGACTTTGAAACAATGTCCTTCACTCCGGTTTATTGCTTTCATAGTGTGGGCCCTACACACAACCAACACTGCCGCTGTCCATGGTGCTGAAACAACAGCTGAGCAATTACAGTCAACTGGCCAGTATAACTTTAAAAGATGCCTTTATTTTGAATAAACCAGCAAAAAGAAAAGAAGTGAAATAGATACATAAAGCAAGTCTTTTCTAAACAAAAAGGCTAATATAGTATATAGGCAATCAAGATGTTTAATTCATATAAAACCCTAACTACTATTAGTACTGCTACTTCTTCTTCTTCTCCTCCTCCTTTCTCTTCTTCTGCTCATCCTCCTCCTTCATTTTCTTCTTTCGCCTGCTCTCTCTAGGGGTTGCCACAGCAGATCATCTGCCTCCATCTCACCTTATCCCATTATAACTGTATCATTTAAATTTTTAATGTTATTCTTTCTAATAGACAGTTTGACATCATTTCTATACAGTGTGCAACATTTAGTCTGAGTTTATTTTACTGTCAGCTACTTGGCATTTATCTTCTCAAGTGTCACTCTGATCTCTTCCCAAAATCTCTTTTCTTTTTAAACTGTGTTTCAAGAACCTCTGTGTGTATTTCTGGAATGTATTTGCTATAACCACCTAATGAGGCACGAGTTATCTATGTTTGTATTAACCTTGTATAGTGTTAGTCCGAGGTATGTATTCAGCTCCAAGATGTTTTTCAATTCTCTGCAAGGATTTCATTTTCTAGACATTCCTTCCATGCACTTACCTTATAATGTGATTTCTCTGATAAATGGGGTGTAAACATATAAAACTTTGATATGATGCCCTTTCTTAAACAGTGCTTTGTCATTATTATTTCAGCAGGTGTTCATGGGGGTCTAGTAAGTGAACTATGTTGATGTACTACTTATCCATTTCCCTGTGGAAATTTGGGGGAAAAAGTCTTCTATTCAGATTAAATTTCTGCCTCAGTTCTTCAAAGATCATGATAACATCAGAGTTTAAGTTTCTTCTTTTTTTTCTATAGATGCATAAAGCTTAAACATTTTGGGCAATAGAATGTAAAGACCGTGACAAAGGAGGTGCCACTACCAATTTGAGAGGTTCTGGATTCTGTTCAGACAGGAATATGGAGCATTTTAGTCCCACTTTCCACACTTATGATCATGCTCAGTTGTGTTATGCATGTGTAAACTGAATTTTTATGCTAAAGTTTTAATAGCAGGCTATTAGTGTAGAGCTACGACTAACAAGAAATGCACCGCAGTAATGTCAAATATGCAAAAAAAAAAGTTAAAAGGGTTATTGTGTTTAACAAATGTAAAAGATCATCTGTGATTTAATGATCAAACAGATTGAGAATTCTGATACAAACATTAAGGACAAATCTACAGAAATAAATCAAGAGAGGAAAGAAAAGCAGAATGAAAATGTTCAAAGTTCAGCTGCTTGTCCACAGGAGGGATCAGTGAATCAGGGCGGTGAGGGAGGAAAGATTAGAGGGGAGAGAGCAGTAGTGAGGTCCACTTGTAGGTGACATCCACACCTGTCATGTCACACACCACAGGGAGTCAATGGGTCACCAAGCGGATGCAGTGACATCTACACCTGTCATGTCTGCACCTTACGAGGTCAGCGCTAAGCGTTTGAGACAGAGGGCGAGAGTGCTCGGAGAAGAGAGGAAGTGAGAGAGCGCGTGGGGTGGGGGTAGCAGAGGGTCATGTAGCGGTAAGATGACATCTAAACCTGTCATGTCAAGCTCCTCACAGTGATGAGCGGTCACCAGACAAAGACGGAGACAGAAGTAGACGGGGAAATCTGAAAACCATGAGGTGACATCTCCAGCTGTCATGTCTGCACTTGAACTGGGGTCAAGAGATTGTAGTTTTAACCAAAGAGAAAGGACAAGGGATGGAGGTAGACAGAGAGAGGACAGCTGTAAGTCATGCCAACAGAAAGACTCAAGTGTATAGCGAGAGCTAGCACTGTGACAGAGAGACTGCAGACCTCAGATGAGAAACCAGATTTATAAACCTAGTTAATTTCATTAAGCAAGTGTGTGTGTGTGTCTGTGTGTGGTGGTGGTGGTGGAGGGGGGATCAGTTGTATCCACATCCCAATACTGTTCAGTTGACAACATTGCATTTTTGTGCATTAATTATTGTCAGAAATGTTGTGCACAGCTGCTTCTGTGTTTGAGTCCTGACATGTTTGTCACCTGTCAGTTCAAATCAGCACTGACACAATAAACAATTTTCAGCTACCAATGACATCTATGAAAATTCTTCTTATAGTTTGTTGTGTGCATGACCGTAGTCTACATTAAGGACATCTAATTAACACTGTAGCTCAATGGACAGACACTAGTTATTCACATCTTTGACAACCGTTGAATCATAGTTGTAGTGTTGTTGGTCTAAGTCAGTCAGTCCATCAGTATCTGTCACTGTCATTGGGTCAAAGTTTTCATTAAAGCAAACCAATTAAATGCATTTCCAGCTCCTTACTTTTTTATTCTTGGATGTTACCAGCTGTGCATGATTGACAGCTTTCAGTGACCTGGTATTGTATAAAGCTGTGTTTCAGTGTGACTTAGTCTGTAGCACATGGTCCATTCAGTCCCTGAATGTGGGATTGCAGAAGTTGTTTGAATATTTAAAGGTGATGGGTGATGAATCATGGTTACATTTGAACAACAGTAGGAACTTGCTTGCTTGGTAAAGAAGAGATGGAATGAAAACATGGCCTCGTTTTCTTCTCTGAGAGTTAAGGGCCTCGCTCTTAAATTTGCCTCCTAATGCCTGTGGTGCTTCAGTGTTCACACTTGGATTAAAAAAAAAAGTACTAATTTGTTCAGTTTATGTCAGATGACTGATCTTCTGATTTTTAGAAAACATGACAACCATTGCTTATGGTCATTTTATTTTTAGATAAAATATTTAAGTATGCTACTGTTTCAGGCTATCTCACACTGTTTCTACTTTATCTGCAGTATTTTTCTTACCTTTTTTCTCTAATTCTCTCTCCTCTGCTGCAACTCGTTCCTATCTTTCTCTGTCTTCTCTTCTTTGCCCCCACCCCTTTAGTCTCTTCATCTCTCTGAGGTTCTTGCCAGCATCCTCTCTGTGGGAGCACTATGCCTTCATGCTGGCCTTCTTCATTACACTTAACAGTTTGATCAATTATTCTATTAACTTTACCTTGTCTTTCTTTCTTTATCTCTGTACAATATGTCTGTTTTTCCTGTCACCTTTCAGAGGCCTTGGCGGAATCCTACCCCTGGGACTGCTACGTCTTCGCCCTGGCGGTCTTCGTGACGCTGACTAATCAGATTCATAAGTGGAGCCACTCCTACTTTGGCCTCCCACGATGGGTCACGTTGCTCCAGGACTGGCATCTGGTGTTGCCACGGAAACACCACCGCATCCACCATGTGTCGCCACATGAGACGTACTACTGCATTACTACAGGTATGATGCTTTGCTCTTCATTAGAGTGGCAAACAAAACAACAAACGTGATTACAAAAACCTAACTTCATTATGCCAGGATGGACACTACCTTTATTTGTTGTTACCATTTATACTTGATAATTTAAAGATGAGTTTTGGTGAAGTCCACTGCATGAATAAGATGATTTCTCAGCCTTAATTAAGGTTTCTTACTATTGTATAGTGTGATTAGCAAGTTTCACTATCATACCTGTTACAGCTGGGACATCTGGGGAAAGATTTCCTGTTCTGTCCACTGGTCATTATTTACAAATCCATCATCAAATTTCTTAACTGCTTATCCAATACCCAGTTATGGGAGGGCTGGAGACTATCCCAGCTGTCACAGGGCGAGAGGCGAAATACACACTGGAATGATTGCCAGGCTATTATTTGTCATTGTTTACACATAGGAGCACATTTTGAAAGAGCAAAGTTGTCATCAGTGACAGCTGATGCTAATAGTTGTTAGTATTAGGAGTATTATTTAGCTTGTGTAGACACAACTACACAAACTCAATGTATATAACATGCTCCCATTCATATTGTCAATAACGGGGAGAGATGCCGAGACCCAAAAGTGGCCAATGGTATGCTGCTCCCAGATTGTTGCATTTGCCTATGCTGCAACAGCCAGCTGCTCACTGAAAGTGGCTGCTGAAACGGTCTGCTCGTTGGTATGGCGCTTGGTAAAAGCAGCCAACGGTATGCTGCTCTCAGCTTGGGGCATTTGCCAATGCTGCAATGACCAGCCAGTCAGTAAGCCAATCTGACGCTGCTTCACGCCGGTGCTCCAGGAGCAATCTGCTGCTATTGCAATATTTTCAGGGTCAACCTCTCTGTTAACACTTCGTTTGTACACAGGATAGAAAGTTAAATGAATATTTGTGTCTTTCTGCATGCATGCAGATCTGCATGAGGGGGCACTAAAAGATCTTCTTTTCACACTGTACTTAAGTGGTGATAATGGTCTGTGACAACACTGCTTATTATTAAATATTAACAGTGGCCACATAATCTGTACTTTATTCACTTTGAGTCAAACAAATGTTCCAAAAGGAACTTAAAATCATTTTTAGCTCGGCTGTTTCCAGGTCGAAGTATTGTCATAGCCTTGGTGTTGACCTAGGATGTTCCAATTTTCACCATAGATGCATCTACTAAAAAAGTGCATTGTGCGAGATCTTTTAGTGCCCCCTCATGCTGATTTGCGTGCATGCAGAATGGCACAAATGATCATATAACCTCGTATCCTGTGTACAAACAAGGTGTTGACCGAGAGGTTGCATCTAATGAGGCCGACCCCCAAAAATGCACAGGCTTAGGATACCGTTTGGCAGTAGCGACAGATCGCTGCTGGAGCACCGGCGTAAAGCAGCATCAGATTGCTTACGGAGCAGCTGGGTGTTGCAGCATCAGCAAATGCGGCAGTGGCATACCATTGGCCACTTTTGGATCTCTGGGCTGCTGAAGAGTGGTAAGCCTTAGCCTCGTCTATGTCCATTGAAGAACAGATCAGATCTGTGAGAGTCACATGATTTAACCCAAGACATCCCCGCCCCTCCAAAGAAAAAAAAAAAAAGTCTCTTCATTTAGTTATTCGTCTATCAGGAAACTCAAACCATAATCATTTTTACATGTTTGTCAGTGTGATCGTCATGGGCGGCCATTTTAGATCACCATCACTGAAGCTGATGACTCTGGAATAATTTCACTTGCAGTTCTCTGCAGATTCAAATGAAATGGCGGATGTGTCTGTCTGTCTGTCTGACTCTTATAAATAACTAAAAGAAACTGTTCTGTTTGCGTGCGTGTGGGTCTTTAGAGACCCGAGGCCTCCGTAATCGAGCCACATTCGGTATTCTGCGTGCATCAGGGTGAGAGGGAGAGAGAGAAAGAGGGGAGGATACTCAAGGGGGGATTCAGTTTGTACGTCACCCTGCGCCCCAGCGGACGACAGATGTGTGTGTGTGTGTGAGTGTGGGTGAGCCGAGGGGGGTGGCACAGTGAAATTGTGTGTCTGTACACACTCATGCACACACACTTACATACATCTGCATACTCGAGCATCTGTGTGCTAGTCTTTTTGACCTTCTCTTTGGTTTCTAACCTGTGTCTGTGTGTGTGTGGTGGGAGGTGGGTTGGTGGAGATTAGGGCGGAGGAGGGAGGGGGGCCACAGGGGATGGCGACGGCCCCCTGCTCCCCGAGCCTGGCTGCCTGGGCCTGGCTTGGATTCCACTGGGGCTCGCCTAGCTGCCTTTGTGTTCGCCACCGGCTGACAATCCCCATGTATATTTAATGCTAACCTGCTGTCTGTTCTAACAAATAGGACTTCACAGGCAGAGGGGGGGCGTTGAGGACAGGGGAGGAAAGGGGGAGGGAAAATGGTAGGGTGGGTAGAAAGCAGGGATTTGGAGGAATAAAAAAGGAGGAGTGTGAAAGAAGAAGAAATCGAGCGAGAGATGGAGGTACAGTGAGGTGAAATCAAACAAAACCTCTGGCTGCTTTAACGTCTTCCAGCCAAGAGAAGGTCACCGGAGGGACACGCATCCACACATCCCTGCAGCTATAGCATGCACCCTATGCAAACACATCATGGCTGGTGGTGCGTGAGCCTCTCACAAGTGTAGGGTAAGTATACAGGGCTTGTGTGGATGTTCCTGTTTGCTTCATTTCTCTCTGTGTGTCTTTTTTTTGTGTGATTGACTTGGGTTATTGAACCAAAGTTGCATTTGTGAGGTGTATTTACATATGGAGACGTGAATTTGCGTTTAAGCCTGTGTCTCTGGCATTAATGATAAAATGGATTTTCATCTCAAACGTCACGGGACTTTGTGAATGCGCTCAGCGCAGGCATGTGCATTATTTCACAGCAGTCACGTGTATTCAGAGATTGTTGTACAGTCATGCATGTATTCATGTGTACATGTTAATGTACTTTGGCTGCATCCATATATACAATAGTGTAATTACCTCAGAAAATATATTCACAGCTGTAAACTGCACAAGATTGGAGAAACTAGATGTGAGCATGTGCACTGCACATGTTTCCATGTGTTACTGGGACTAAACATGTTGAAATGTTCTCTCTCCATCCCCTGTAAATGTAGTCTATACATGATGAGAGTGGAACAGGAGGTTATGTAAGATTGGGGTACTGATGGGGGGGTATATATACTCACTGGACACTTTATTAGGCACAGCTAGTACAAGGGTCGGTCCTCCTCTGCTTTCAGAACTGCCTTAATTCTTAATAGTACAGATTCAACAAAGTGGTGGAAACATTCCTCAGAGATTTTGGTCCATATTAACATGATAGCATGTCATAAAGGTCATAAAGGGATGGACATGGTCAGCAGGCATTTAAATGATGCTTAGTTGAGTCTAAGGGGCCCAAAGCGTGCCAAGAAAATGTCGCCCACACCATTCCATCACCAGCATCAGCAGCCCGAACTGTTGCTACAAAGCAGGATGCATCCATGCTTTCATGTTGTTTACACTAAATTCTGACTCCAACATACGAATGTCACAGCAGAAATTTAAACTCACCAGACCAAGCAGTGTTTTTCCAAACTTCCATTGTCCAGTTATGGTGAGCCTGTGTCAGCTATAGCCTCGTTTTCCTGCTGTTAGCTGACAGTAACGGCATCTGGTGTGGTCTTCTGCTGCTTTAACTGTTTCATGGTTCTGAGTGTTATGCGTTCAGGGATGCTCTTCTCATACCTTGGTTGTAATGAGTGGTTATTTGAGTTATTGTTGCCTTCCTATCAGCTCAAAGCATTCTGCCCATTCCCTTCTCACCTCTGACATCAACAGGGCTTTTTCGCTCAGAGAACTGCCGCTGACTAGATATTTTCTCTTTCAGACCATTCTCTGTAAACTCTAGAGATGGTCATGTGGGAAAATCCCAGCAGATCAGCAGTTTTTGAAATAATCAGAGCACCAACCATGTTCAGAGTGACTGAAATCACCTTTCATCCCCATTCTGATACACAGATTGTCTTGAACATGTCTATGCCTAAATGCCTAATGCATTGAGCTGCTGCCATGTGATCAGGTGATTTGATATTTGTGTTAACAAGCAGATGAAGAGGTGTACCTTACAAAGTGGTCCATGAGTGTAGTTGTCAGGAACTGGAAACTGACAACAAAGAGCTTCAACACTTTTTTTTTGTACCAGGCTTTAAACATGGGCTATTTTGGATTATACACGTGTGTCTATGGTGATTGACTCATGTTTGGAGCATGTTTATGAAACTAACTGCTGTCTTATTTGCAGATAGCAGTCAGCAAGGCCAATCAATTGTAAACTCCAGATAAATAAATCTCTACAGTATGAAGCTAATTACATTTTTGCCCTGTTCTGGTATTGTTTGCTTCTGTAATTCCTTAAACGCGTTTATTTCTTCCTCGGTAATTGTTTCCTCCTTTCTTCACCTTCCTCTCTTTACCCCATGTTTCCTTACTTCTAAGGTTGGTGTAACTATCCTCTGGACCAGCTGGGCTTTTGGAGATGGATGGAGAGATTAATCGAACACCTGACAGGGCAGAAACCACGATCAGATGATCTGGCATGGGCAAAGAAAACTGACTTATGAGCAAACACACAGAGGGATGGGCATGCAGATGGAAATATACACAAATAGAAATGAGGAGAAACAGACAAATGCATATAAATTTTACTCCTGTATCTGTGCTTATTGCTTTTTTTTTCTATCTCTTTTTTTTCTTTTGCTGAAGAGCAAACCTTCAAAGAAACCGCGTTTGCAAAAAAAACCAAAAAAAAAAATCTAACAATGGTTCAAATGATTTGTATACATGTTGGAGACTGTGTTTTAACAAGCTTTGAATATGGAAGACAAGTGAAGACGTAACTAGACGAGCACACGCTGCGGAAACACCCATTTTTCTCGTGCGTTTGTGGGCCTGTTTAACCAATGAGGTGTGGTGGTGCTGTTGGGGTGTGTAGGTGTAGGAGGTTTCTGGAGGTTGGGCTCTCCAGGAGTGACACCACGCTGCCTGTCGCAGGCGGCTTCTTACACCACACACACATGCACACGCAAACAAATTTGGAAGTCAAACGTTCAGTCACTGTCTTCATTTGATTTCTTGGCTTTTTTTTTTCTCTTAAATTAAAAGCTCCTTCAGGAAACATCACCTTCTTTTAAATTCTGGTAACTGCATTTATACTCATGAAGGTAAAAATGTGGTGATGTGTGAAATTTTTAAATCAGGCCACAAAGTTACAAATCCCATCTTATCTTCCTGTGTCTCCAGTAAGATGATCTCACAGGCAAGGCGACACTGTAATAAATACATGATACATGCATCCCTAATAATGGTCAAGATGTAGTAAAGTAAAACAAAACATCTCATCCGATTGTGGTTAGTTTTTTAAAAGCACCTTCTTTTCATCCTATATATGGGAAAACTAGATTTTTTTTCATATGCAGAATTTTCTCTTTAATATTTTTTAGTGACAGAAGTTTTGATGCTGCCCAGCTTTTTTTGTAGCTTTAGGAATACACTCCTGCATGTACATGTGTTTAAAAAAAAAAAAAAAAATCAACAACACTGCAAACACTGCTGAAAAACCCATCAATCATGGTTAAGTCTTTAGATGCTACTAATTAGAGGATGTTTGGTGGACTTTAATATTTTATAAATCGACAAATTAAGAAGGTGGTCAGACTTATTTGTTTTCTCTCTGTATGCACAGTTTTAGGAATGCTCAGAAAAAGAAAACAATTCCCGACTTTTTCAAGAGATGGTGGCCATCTGAACTTCTCTGGGTGGACACATTTGTAAATGGTTATTAAGCGAGTAGGTGTGATGTAGGGGGCAAATATGAAGACTTCTTAGGAGTGGTAAGGGAATTCTTTGAAATAATTGGTTTTGTTTTGTTAAATGAGACAGTTGGTGGTCATGTCTAAAAAAAATTCAAGCTACAGTCAGCTAGCATGTCGAAGTACCAAAACGTGAAGATCATGTTACCTTTGGTCAGAGCCCCGCGATCTCCTGCTGTTAGTATTTGTGCTATGCTAAGCTAACTTTGCTGTTGAAGGTGGGTTTATATTTAGCATCTAGCACTCATAGCACAAAACTAGGTAAACATGTTTCCCTAAAAGGGGATTATTGATGTTATGTAGGTCATCAGAAAAATTAAAAAATTAGACAAAATGGGGAAAGTCTAAATCACAAGTGGATGTTTATACATATACTGTGTAAAAGTCTTGAGCAGACCCTCATTTTTTTAATATTCTGCTTCCAAGGAACCAGGCTTTCTTCTAGGTTTTTTGTTTGTTTGCTTTTTAGGTGGTCTTGAGCAATAATTCTTCAGGCTTTATGAAGGTCTTTGGCTGCTTTTTAAAAAAATTTTTTTTAACCATTTTCAGTTCAGTCCTTGTACCGGACAATTTTCAGAGAAAAACGTAGCAAAGAACCAATTTTAAATTGTATCTTTAGGCATTTCATTACTAGCAGCCTGTTACAAAAACACAGTTTGTTCCCATTTCTTTAGTTCAGTATATGAAAAATGTCAAAAATAACAGTTTGACAGGCATAAAATAGTATTTTTGCACCGACAAGGTGATTCTCAAAGTAATACTAGCCAAAAACTTGGCAGATCTTGGCATCGTTTCCATTGCGTCCAAAAGAAGACATGGAAAACATTACCTGAAAGTCATGTCCTTAACAAATGAGGTAAAAAATCTAGCAAAGACCTAACACGGGACCTGAGGAATTCCTCTGGTCCTTCAGTGGATCCATCTAGTGTTGACTGAAGGGTCATCAAAATGGTCTCAGTGGAAAGGTCGCTATCAAGAAGACATTCTTAAGGAAAGCAAACGGGGAGAAAATGTTGAGGCTTGCCAAATTACACAAGAACTGGGCTGAAAGTCAGAAGCAACTGGTCTTATGGAGTGATGAATCCAAATTGGATCATTTTAGTTTAAATTGGAGGAGGTCAGGAGAGTGTCTACAGCCATCTGTGAAACATGATGGAGGCTCTTCCATGGTTTGGGAGCCAGTGGTGTTGGAGATCTTGTCAAAATTGATGAAATTATAAATGTTGAAAGGGTGACGCTGTGGTTAGCACTGCTGCCTCACAGTTAGAATAACATCTAGAAGGTCTGGGTTTGATTCCACCTTGGCCCAGGCCTCTCCCTCTCCCTGTGTGGAGTTTGCATGTTCTCCCTGTGCTTGCGTGGGTTTCCTCCGGGTACTCCGGTTTCCTCCCACAGTCCAAAGACATCCACTTACTGGGGTTAGGTTAATTGGCTACTCTAAATTGCCCATATGTGGTAATGAGAGCATGATTGTGAGTGTGAAAGGTTGTTTGTCTCTCTGTGTTAGCCCTGTGACAGGTTGGCGACCTGTTCAGGGTGTACCCTGCCTCTCGCCCTATGTCAACTGGGATAGGCAACAGCCCCCCCGCGATCCTGAACAGGATAAGCGGAAGAGAAGGTATGTTCAGATTTTGATCCACCATGCAATAGCATCTGGAAAGCATCTGATTGGCACAATTATCCCAAGCACACTGCAAGTACAGTAAAAGCATATCTAAATAGTGTTCCATTGTGTATGTTTCTATCAGTACTGGGTTAGTCTTCTCCCAGAACCTGGACCTCAGCATTATTGAAGCAGTGTGGGATCATCTTGACATAGGATGGAACAAAAGGCAGCCAAGATCCAAAGAAGAGCTTTGTATGTCCTTCAAGAAGCCAACAATATAAAGAAACGAAGGGCAGCTCAAGACTTTTTTGCACAAATACCATATCCTCATATACGAACCTCATTTTTCCGTTTTAAGTGGCATAAACCAAAACCAAGCCTTTGTGGTCTGTGGTGTTTTCCCTATATTTGCCTGCAGGCTGAAATCTTTCCATGACAAAAGCTCTGCTTCTGTGAGGAAGCTTGAGGCAGCCCCCAAACAAAAAAGATAAGTCTCCAAAAGTCCACAACATGTGTTCTCAACACTGGTCAGCTCAGCTGGATAGCTTAGCTTGATCACGTTTTTGCAATCTTTGCCTGTTTCATATTTTAACACCCAGACTTTGGTGCATTTTTGGTTCAAAGCAAGGCCACAGAACTCCCTCCGTAGTGATGTAATTCACCTGTTTCTGTAATAATTAACCATTTGGTTAACGGTGAAACTTTTGCTGTCCTTCATAAGCAGTTGGAAGCACACAGACTTTGAATTTATTCCTGTGCTCACATCTCAAATCATCGCATTGAAATGAAAGAACCTTCCCGCGCTGCGGTGCATATTTGACTGTAAATATAAAACTTACAAGTCTGTGGCAGCTTATGGGAAATGAATTGGGGAAACAACAGGCTGTGACACATGCACTTTAGTTGGGTGTTACTCTCTACAGAAAGTCTAGCTGCTTGACTCGCTTTCATTTCTAGGCTGAAAATCCCTTCAGTCACAGAAGGTCAATAGTAACAGCACTTTATTGTTTTACCAAGTAAATGTCTGAAAACATGTCCTGCAAGAACCCATTCTTTCATCATTCCACACACACAGGTTCGATCACATCTCACTTGCATGCACACTCAAACCCATAATAAATCTCTCAGATGCAGTCATTCACAAACACACACGCGCGCGCTCTGTCACATTGTGTTTTGTTGTTGTCTCTGGCTTTATAATTTTCTATTTTTTTATTAATGGATCAAGCCTTGTATAGTTAAATTTCTGATGTTCCATTTTGCAGCTCAGCGCTCGCTGCTCATCTGCCTTAATGTTTTTATCTGCTTTTTGATTTAAATAAAGATTTATTAACTCCACTTTTTGTGGTTTGTTTAATACAAAAACATGTTTGATGACATAATCTTCAGTTTACCCCTGGGATTTGGAGCGCAGGATACTAAATATGCAAGATTATTGGTTTAAAAAAAAATTATATAATCTAAGATTTTAGCTTCAATTCACAGGATCGCAGGGGTGTTTTCTGGAGTTTTTTTTTAAATGGGGGGTGGCCCAGGTGGGGGTCCAACAACCAGTCAGGAGGGGCTCATGGAAAATCAGACAATTCAATCACAAATAAAAACCAAGCAAAGGCACTTCGAAATTCAACAAGTTGTGATGATTTTAATGTGCACAGACCTCCTGCCTCCATAAACACACATTAGGAAAAATAGCTTCCCCCTAACAACATGGCAGCTGCACTGAAGCACGAGATGTCAAGCTAATGAGCTAATAAAATATAGTCTGTAAATAACAAAAGTAAAGTAAATAACTTTTTTCACACATCCTTTGTTTACTGTTTGCTAAAGTGGAGGAATTATCAGTGGGCAAAAATACTGTAAGGTAAATGAGCAGAAGTCCATCTTTAAAAATTAAAACATAACACCCCAAGTCCCCTTTTAGCCTCGTCTGCAACTGAAGGGATCCGTTCTGTAAAGTCACTTGATTGTAATGCAATTTTCAGGAAAGCACCCTTTAGTATCTTTAGATTTATTAGATTAGGATTGAGGGTATGCACACATAAAATGGGGACTTATTTATTTGATTTAAAACATTTTTTAAACAAACATTTTATTTCAAGGTTAATGCCCAGTTGGAAGTTTAGTTCGGGAGAAATGCGCATACTGTACCGTATGCTGTAGTGAAATGTCACCGCATGAATCACCAGCACCCTCTAGTGTCAGGTGTATCTCTCTGGTCTTGACCCTGGTGTTCTTGTCACTAAATGCTCTTCCGGAGATGGATGGACGGATAAATGGATGCCTCGTGGAGCCCTAAGCAAAGATTAGATGTTCTGCCCGTTTTGCTCTACGTCTTTGTGCCATGACCTCACAGATCGCTCCAGTGAGCCTCAGCATTCACAGCAACCTTCCCACAAAGCAGCGCCTCTGCTGAGGCTATGGAGCCGTGGAGCCTGCTAGAGCCGGAGGCAGGCCCACATCTAAGGGGAGGGAATTAGAAAGGAGAAAAGATAGCAAAGAGAAGGGAGGGTTATCAGAGATAAGTTGTGAAATGAAACAAGATGCGTTTAATTTACTTTTAATTTCAAGGCTAGGAAATCTTTGCCGGGTCTATTAAATAAATCTAATCAGTATTGCTGCTACCTGCTGGTGGTCTGAGTAAGCATGCTCAGATGGCAGCAACATTCAAGTCCTACAAGAAAGAACGACACCATTTACAGGCCATTTAAACATTGCAAGGCAAATATTGGAGAATATTTCAGCAGATGTATTTGCATGTTTGCTGTCCTAGTTTGTTGTCAAACACAGCTTAGACTGGCAGAATTTTTTAGTTTAAAGAATTGGAAATGTGAAAAATTTGACTGTGATATTATTCTTCCTAAGGGGGAGTGTACACTAGGAACTTCAACACAAATCAAAATGCCACTGAGTCTGTGGTGAAGTCAAGGGATCACTAAAGATACCAAGGTTCATCATCCAGATTGCGATCCCTGTCTACACAACTGTCAAAGGAATGAGGGCAACAATTGTTGCAAACATTTCTTCTTCTTTTTCAGCTGCTCCCTTTAGGGGTCCTCCCTCTCACCTGACCCCTAGCATCCTCCTCTGTCACACTAACCCTCTGCATGTCCTCCTTCACAACATCCATGAATCTTCTCTGTAGTCTCCCTCCTGCCTGGCTGCTACATATTCAACATCCTTTGTCTATCTATTTATCTGCTGTCCCTCCTCTGCACATGTCCAAACCATCTCAGCCCTCCCTCTCTAACTTTGTCTCCAAAATTAGCATCTTCAGCTCTGCCACCTCCAGCTCAGGCTCCTGTCTTTTTGTTAGTGTCATTGTCTTTAAACTGTACATTACAGAAAGTCTCACTACCATCTTGTAAACCTTCCCTTTTGTGCTTGCTGCTAACCTTCTGCCACAAATCACCCCTGAGACTCATCTCCACCCACCCCACCCTTCCTACACTCTCTTCTTGTCTTCTTTTATGCAGTGTCCATTGCTTTGGAAGGTCGATCCCAGGTATTTAAACTCTATGTTTACTGTATCTGCTCCTTGCATCTTCACTCATTATTGCACATGTATTCTGTCTTGCTTCTACTGACTTTCAATCCCCTTCCCCCTTCTCTCAGTACTAGTTTGGCACCCTATCATACTCTAGCTCTACAAAGACACAACACAGCTCCATCTGACATTCTCTTTACTTTTCCATCAGTACTCTTGAAGCAAACATTGCATCTGCAGCGCTCTTTCTCAGCATAAAGCCATACTGATGGTTACCTCTCTTCTTAACCTACCTTCATGAATTCTTTCCCATATTTTCATAGTACGGCTTATCAGCTTTATTCCTCTGTAGAGACAACAGCTCTGCACATCTTCCTTGTTCATCCTCTCACAACCAGGTGTTTAAACAATCTGAATAAAAAGTCCACTGCCCTCTCTCCTAGACGTCTTCATACCTCCACAGGTTTGTCATCTGGATCAGCCACTCTTCATCCTCTCCATAGCTGCCCTCACTCCCTCGTCACTAAATCCTCTGCACTTCCTGATTCACTAACTTTCCTCCTTCCATCCTCTCTCTCCTTTTCTTCATTCATTCTCCTCAGAATACTCCTTCCATCTTCTCAACACTCTCTCCACTTTCTATTCTTACTCTAATCTGCTGCACATCCTTTCCAGCTCAAGCTTTTTGTCTAGTCAATCAATACAAGTCCTTCTCCTTCCTTAGTATCTGACCTCATATCACTGTTACTCATATCACTACCCTTCATCTGCCCCCCACTCATTTTCTTCAGCTCCTCAAAGCACTCCTTCCACCTTGTCAACACACTCTCTTCACTAATTAGTACATTTGCTGTGGATCCAAAAATTTAAATGCATTCAATGTTTTGCTCTTGATTTGACAACAAATGTGGAAAAAGAAAAGTTTAAAGTAAGCCACCCTATGGAAAAATTGTTCAGAATTCTTATAATCAAGGAAGCCTGCATATGCATCATGTGTATACTTTCAATTCATGGAACACAATATTAAAGGCAAATTTTAAAAAAAAAATAATTTGAATAAGCAGTTAAGAAAACTCATGGATGGATGGATGGATGGATGGATAGAAGTGTATATATAAATATTTTATGTAAAACTTTTATGTAAACTATATAGAATTCCAAATAAAAAAGAGAATAAATTAATTTAAAAAAAACCTAAATTATCTACCAAACTAGTTAAAAAAAAGAGCTCAAGGTGTCTGAAGGTAACTAACACTGATACTTTTGTACAGCTATTAAAACCCGTTTTGGACTCATTTACACACACACACACACGCACACACACGTCTTCATATAGCTCACAGTAAGAGCTCTTTTGTCATTCCCACATTACTACCATCACTTCCACTGTTATGCCCTTTGCTAACAAGACACACATAGCCAGCCCCCCCCCCTCTGATGCTCTGCCTCTCCCTGTCTCTGCATGGTGGTGACATATTGGATCTCACTATGCTGATGTGCTTGGCTGATCAGTGTCTCACGCTGGTAGCTATTAAAGTTTCTAACAGACATACTGAGATCCAGTACTTGATGGCAACACTTGCAGCAGTTAGATGAAGGCACATGAATATGCAGCTTTAAAGCTGATATTTAAGACTCACAATAAATTAATGTAATAAAGTCAGGTTTTTTTTTTGGGACCATGCAGTTACTTACTATAGCAATAGTGGCCAGCCAAATCATTAAAATATTTGTCTCGGAGTTCATTTTAAGACACACGGTGCTTTTTATGAGTGGTCAGCTCTGATTGTGCCTTCACCAAATCCCGAGGGTAATTTCCCTGGTCTTTAGCAGTTATTTGCTTTATGTGTCAGCCATGATAACTTTGATATTGCTCTGCAGGGGGCATTTCTTGAGCTTTTTTGTTGTTTTAGCTAAAGCTAGCTGCCCCTAACTGCTGGAAACAGGGTTAATGACACTGAACTGCCGAGCTGGTAGGTAAAGTTGCTATTTCTATGTTTGCCGCTACACATGTATAAATTGTTGAAAAGTTTATACTAGTGCAAATTTACCTTCAGGCTTAGGGGGAGATGGGGAGGGAGGAATCCCAGCAAAGAAAGAAGAAGAAATAGCCTCAAATTTTAAGAGTTCCAGATCTACATGTGTCTACAGTCCTTTTTTTCCAGATAATTTTCTCCATACTTGTGTGCGATTCTGGCTGAGTTTACTTTATTGTCTGCCATTGAGCGACTGGGGACGAACCTCAGTTTAGACCCTCAATTTGACCCATTTAAATCTCAGTTGGGTCTAACTGGGTTCATCAGGATTTGACACAAAAGAAAAAAGTTAGGGAGTGGAGGTAGCAGAGCGCCTCGGCTACTTTCTCGTGATATGTGCAAGTTTGGCAGGAGGTGACTTATGTCAAGCAGGGTGTGAGAATCTTCCTGTTATGAAGTGAGGTGTGTTCACACTCCTTGTAGTGGCACGCTGTGTGTACACACACCTGAACGCATATGAGAATGCGTTTGCCTGTCACAACTTTTATACGGTGTGGATGCATGAACATACGTGCGTCTGTGTGTATGCCTCACCTGCGGGTGCTTGTACAAGTGAGAAAGCCAATTATGTGACTTGACAGATAAGCAGTAAGGCATGACAGATCCTGTCACCTTCCATGCACAACTTCATTTACAGTGGCACAGTCATCAAGTTTCGTTTGCAAGTAAATTAAAATTATGATATTTTAACGCACTTTAGATGTAGAACATGTGTGATGAGATTTGACATCTACCAAGTATACACAGCCTTAAAAAAAATATTTATTTTTAAGGCAAAATAATTTTCTAAAATGTCTGGGTACTAGTTTTTAGCAATAGCTGGTGATAAAGAACATATCACCCTACTGCTAAAGTGACACAGATGTGATTTGTTGATGGTGGTTAGCACCGTTGCCTCACAATAGAAAGGTCGGGGTTGAAATCCACTGCGCCCCGGTCCTTTCTGTGCGGAGTTTCTCCTCGTGTCTGCGTGGGTTTCCTCCCACAGTCCAAAGACATGCAGTTACTGGGGTCAGGTTAATTGGTGACTCTAAATTGCCCATAAGTGTGAATGGTTGTCTGTCTCTCTGTGTTAGCCCTGCGACAGGCTGTGACCTGGGTGTGCCCTGCCTTTTGCCCTGTGACAGCTGGGATAGGCTCCAGTCTTTTTTAAAAAAATAATTATTTACATAAAACAACAGCAACAAAGGGGGAAAAAAACAAACAAGCAACTGATACATTTTGCATTTTCTATCCAGACAATGACAATAAACACACAAGAAACATATTTTCACACATTTGGTCTTATGAACATGCAGTATTTACATGGTGCAGGTGGAAGAGGTGAAAAGAGTCATGGGAAATGGGAAACAGTTTTTAATCACTGATGAAAAAGAACTGAAGTTGCTGCGATGCCACCTGGTGGCTGAATTTAAAACACTAAAACTGTTAAATAACATCCAGTCTGCAGTTCGTCACAGCTTAGTATGAGAAATGTTTATATAATTAAACAAAAGATTAACAACAAAATTATTAAAGTTGAGTCTGTGTCCAAAACTGGAGAAATTTAGACACATGAGGGAAGGATGGGAGGGAGGGTTGAAATTAAGCTCACTGTGCGGGAGAGGTCAAGAAACATTATGTACAACCCTTCTGAATATTTTTCTAATTCATTCCTTAAGATTGTCGGGCTCAGAAAGACTTTTTTTTTAAAAGGAAAATTATATCAAAATGAATGCAACAGAACTAGAGGTGTTTTTTTTTCTAGAAACATTCTTCTTGTGAAATCTGGTGTCTTTATTGCCATCACTGCCACTTGTATTTGACATTTATTTGGATATTTAAGTGAAGAAGAGCTGAGATTTAGTGGCTGGCTTGTTATTCCAAAGAAATGAAAAAATCTGAATGATGACGTTATCTGATGAACACAATTTTGCACAGCTTCCTCCTACGGCTGTAATTTTTAAACACATAGACTGGACGTTGCCTAAACGTTGCCTTTGTGCTATTTTGATTTTTATTTACATTTCAAACAGCAGTTTTAAATTTCTGCAAATGTGACTGTAACCCCGGTATTTATTGCTGTTTTATTTGCTCAGGATTGTAACAGCCAAATATGTACATAAGTATAAATCAACAACATGACGAGGTTAAAACAGTGTCTCATCAGTAGCATGTAAACGATTAATTTAGTCTCATATTGTACTCAGCTGTGCAGTAGGTAAGGGTGATAGGATGGGGCTAATGGGTGAGGCTGGGAAGGGTGCGGAGAGTTAGTATGAGGATCAGGGTGGGGAAGGGGGCGTCGATGTCATGGGACCTGGTGATGAATAGCTGACATAGGACTGTTGGGACCCAAGCACTGTCAAACTGTCATACCACTCCCACTCACACACAGTGGGAATGCTAATTAGACGTGAGCATTGTGTTCACGCATGCGAATGTGTAAGACTGTTGTTTGAGTTAAAGGAGAATAGGAGTCAGTTAGCAGGAAGTGAATCCTTTCAAACATAAAACCTGAAAAGATTTTTGCCTTAAAGCCCGAGTACGCACGCCTCAACACTGTCAGTGTACACCATCCAAAATGAATCTAAATACGTTCAAGTTTTACAAAATGTCCTAAGTTTTCATTGCAAATACTAGTTTAAAACTTCCCCCTTCTAAATTTAAATATAAGTTTCCTGCTTGAGCTTAATATGAGCATATAATTAGAGCGCATGACTCCTGCTCCTGGATCACTGGATCATTTGATAAACTGCACCAGATAAAAATAAACACCTTGCAGCCGCGTAATTGGTAACACATATTTCTCATTGGCCTATTCACCTTTTCAGTGCCCTTCGCACACAAAAAAACCCCTCGTTTTTATTCCTGGGATAAAAAATGCATCCAGTGACTAATGAACATAAGTGGGACATAAAGCATGAGTGCTTATTTTAATTTCTTGACAACCTCTAAGACTTGATATTACTGTTCTGCTTCTATAGTGTCAGAAAAAGCCTCAGGTGCCAAATCAAACATGTGGATCTTCCCACTGTGGTTACCCCGTGTGGCAGGGCAGTGGCTCATGAACTTACTGTGGACTCTCGTGCTGCCTCCACTACATTAAACTAGTGGACACACCCCACAGTGTTATTTGACTCACCGAAGAAGCCACTTGCTACTCTGACTTGCATAAAAAGAATTTATGGCCATCACTAGCATCATATCCGTGCCTTCACTTGCAAAGCCTGAAACTGCTGGGAACATAGCACTGTTAGAAATAACATCCTTTGCTGAGTTCATCGCCTGTAGCCAGACATTAACAGAGGTTCTACTTGAAAGAAAGTCTAAACAACCTTGACTGAAATGAGCTGCAACGTGGCTCGGGGCATCTTCTAATATTTTACTAGTAAAGCTTCACTTCATTCAAGTGACTAAAACAACCTGGAGTTAGTTTCAGGGAACTGTTGCTGTTTGGAGACAGACACTCAAGAATCAGTTCAATCACAAAATATTAAATCCACACATCTGAAATCCAGAGTCATTTAGAAAAAGTTAACTTAATACAGAAAGTTAAGTGTTACCAGTTTTACAGAATATTTCACCACCAGGCAAAATAGATCTGGGAGCTAAAATTATTTTTTAAATCCACTGGCCTGCCTGTCATAAAACAAGACAAAAAAAAAAAAAAATGAAATCCCAAATTCAAACCGACACACTTGATTTCTCTAAGAGTCAGAAATTAATCAAGCTCAACATTCAACAGCTAAAACTAATTTTTCTGTTTAGGAATGCAATAACTGCAGTTTGGCATCTTAATCAAAAAATAATGAAGTGCTTTACAATTTTTTTTCTGCTTTTTTGTAAAACTGTAAATTTGAAAATTCATGGATAGCAACAATAAATATATTTTAGCATTAAAAATATTATTTTGATTCAAGACACTGTGAAACTGGTGGATCAACTGCTACAGAAAAAATTTTTTTTTTGATAATTACCAATACTGTTACTGTTAATACTGTTTATGGCAACTGTTGCCTTGGGGTGATTGTTGTTGTAATTGGCCCTGTATAAAATTTTTTAATTGAAATTGGCATAAACCTGTATATGACAAGTTCATTGTGGAAGCTGGTCAGTAAAAATGGAAATTGCCTGCTTACTCCAAACCTGATGGAGGCTTTGGCATCAAACAGGTTTACTCAGTTATCCAGATTAAGATGCAACAAAATTTGTAATAAATAGCAATAATCATTACTATGCTGGTGCGTTTCTGTCTGTCAGCCGGATTATGCAAAATCTATGCGTCCAAATTCATAAAACGTGGAGTTGAAACATGGGCAAAGGAAGCAGCCAAGCATGCCGGTGTCATCTGGGATCACGCCATCGACACTGGTGGAGAACTGAGCTCTCCGGTCTGCATTATATCAAAACTTCAGCTTTGAAGGTGTTTCTTTTGCACAGAACGGAAAGGATAAAAACGAGAATTAAAAAAGCATTCCGCCAAATCGTTGGAAAAGCCAACATTTCAGGTTGCAAAATAGAAAACCATCTCTTCGCGTTCTTATGTTTCTGTTTAGCTTTGAAGGTTCTGGGAAAGTTCTAGGAGATGAAGGAGGGTTAGGAAGTAAATATGAGTTACAGTAGTGTACCAGCAGATGGCAGCATTGCACCTCAAATTGGAGAAAGCGCACTTGAGACAGCGGACGGGCAGAATATCACCGAAACACAAAACGATTGTTTGATTTTTCGGACGCCCACTTTCCCCCCTGAAGAAAAGCCGATGTCTGTGACTCAGTCTGATCCCACTTTCACTTGTTTGCACTAATTATAGTTGGTAATGCTGTTTTAGTCTGCAGTGCATCATCCATGTATCTCTTCCTACCTTTATCCATCTGCTCTTTCTTTCCTTCACCTATTCATCTTTTAGCTTTCATGTATTTCCTACTTCCACCCGTTTTATTTCAACTGGAAAAATACATGACTTTGCATGGGAAATTGTCCTTAAAAATATCATAAAAATGGGGAAAAAAATAGAGAGATTCTGATGATTTGTGTTTTCTCTCTCTGTCTGTGTGTGTCTGTGTGTGTGTGTTTGTGTGTGCCTCTGGGTTGTAATAACCTTCCTGTAACTGCAACGCAACCAAGTGAATTGAAATAGAAATTCCAGTTATATTGAAAAACAAACAAACACAGAAAGTCTTCAGATATTACATGAAAAATAGCAAAATAAAACCTTATTTCATACTTTTGTAAAGAGAAGTGTGTTGGATCAGCCATGATTAATTAGTTCTGCTGTCTTTGTGTGTGTGTGTGTGTGTGTGTGTGTCTCTGTGTGTGTGAGTGTGTGTTTCCTCAGTGAGTATTATGTTTCCACTCAAACAAGATCATATGTTTTGATCAGCCTGTATTTTGATGTGGGAACCTTTTTTTTTTTAAACATTTCCTTTTCTTGAATAATGATTATATCTTTATTGTAAAAAAAAAAAAAGACTTTTATAAAGTACAAATAAGTAGGGAGGCGCTAAAGAGGGGGAAAGGAGCAGAGGCTGGAGAGGTATAGGAAAATTAGAAAATGAGCACAAAGGGGCGAAATGAGGAAAAATAAACAAGGAGAGAACAAAAGGAGGAAAGGAGGAAGGCACACTGAGAGGCAGAAAAGGGAGGAGGGGCTGTCTGTGGGTTGAAAAGACGTGGGCTGTTATTTTATTTCCTCTGTGGGTACACAACAACAGTGCTGTCTGTCTGAGCTGCTGACACAGCAGAACTATGAAGAGACATTTTACACTCACACTCTTACACACACAGACACACACACATCCAAACGCATACACACGCGCACCCACACATGCATTCACATATACACGTGCAGTTAAATGTTATTCACACGTAGTTCGAACAGACACGCTCAAACTTACCCAAACATCCGCGTCTTTGTCTCTGGAAAATATTAAGCTGTAGTGTGATTGTAAAAGTGTGCTTGTGTGTCGTGATTTGCCCTTTAAAAAGGTCTTTAGTGCAGTTGGGTTAAAACCTTATGTAAAAAAGTGCTGAAAATCTTCTACTGACAATGACGGATTTGTATTTGGTGTGTGTGTGTGTGTGTGTGTGTGTGTGTGTGTGTGTGTGTGTGTGTCCCTGGAGTCTTGCAGTGATCTGGGTTTAATTTGACCAGTCAGGTCGGTCGAAGCCAGGGCTTCAGCAAATATGTGTGCGTGTGTGTATATGTGTGTGGGGGGGTGGCCTTTGTGTTGAGGTGAGACAGAGATCAATGCTGAGGCAAACAGAAAGGTTGAGACAATACTCGCCATCCTCTCTGCCTTTCACCGCTCCTCCTCTCTTTAGCTCACCTCTCTGCTCTTTTGCCTCAACCCCTCCAGTCCTTTCCTCTCCCTGAGCTGTTATCCTGTGTGTGTGTGTGTATGTGTGTATATGTGTGTGTGTGTGAGAGTGTGGAGGAAATCAGTAAAGAGGAAAGTTTGATTGATCGCAAACTAATAACCACAGTTGAGTCTCAGCCGCACACTGACCGACTGAACAACAGGCTTCGAGTCAAAACAAAAGTAAGATTAGCGATCCATCTTGAGTAACACCCTGTCTCTCTTTGTATACACAGATGCAAGTAACATATTTGGAAAAAAACTATTAGACCAAATATGTTTAATGCTAAGCAGATGTGATGCGCAGGCAATTTACCTGCATTTATGCGACATTTTATACTACAAGTCACTTTTTAAAATATTCATACACTGCTTTATTCTGTACACTTGTGGCTACCTCACATCCACGGCCAATTCAAAATCACCAATTAAACTAAAACTCATATCTTTGTACTGTGGGAGGAAGCTGGAGTGCCCGGAGGAAACCCAGACAAGAACAGAGAGAACATGCAAACTCCACAAGGAAGAGCCCCCGGCTGCGGTTTGAACCTTCTTGCTGGGAGGTGGCAGTGCTAATCACCACTACACCACAATTTACTGTGAGTGTGTGGCCATCATGGGCCATCATGTACCACCAGAAATGATGGTGAGTGCTGCGTAGCATACAAAGCTGTTCAACTGGGTTGGAGTCTGATGACTGTCAAAGCTTTCATATTTATCAAACCGTTAGGTGATGCCTCATGACCTTTAGATGGGGCTTTATCATGCTGGATGAGTCCACTCCCATTATGGTAGAAATATCATAGGATGAAAGTGGTCAATCAGAAATTGATTGGCAGAGATCCTTTCTAGAAAGGAGACAAGTGGACCCAAACCATGTCAGCAGAATGCCACCTGATCCCTTTACTGTGGGGGTCAAGGGTTCGCAGTGTTATTTCAATTAAGCCCTCTGCATGTCCATCCAGTAGGTTTTTACTTGGTTGATGCTCATTACTAATAACTTCATAATAGATCTTTTTGTTCTTTGTGTGTGTGTGTGTGTATGTATGCATGTAGGCATACCAATTTTATTCCACCAGTATATTTGTGTCCTTACAGTAAGTGTGTGTTTGCGTGTGTGTTCAGTCTTGGAGGAAAGTGGCAGTAGCAGTTTATGTGTGTGCATGTGTACCGTACAAGGTCATGCTTCACAGTTTCTATGTTGACGCACACACACACACGCACACGCACGCACACACACACACACACACACGCACGCACGCACGCACGCATGCATGCACGCGCGCGCGCGCACACACACACACACACACACACACCTGTAACACTCTCTGATCATGTGACTAACTGTCATGGTAACTATCACCAAGCACAGTGAATGATCAAAGAGTTGCTTGACAGGAGGAGGCAGAACAAACGTTCCCTCTTTTCTTCTCTCATTCACACTCACACACACACACATACATACGTACACACACAGACAGTATCAGACACATAAAGCTCAGAGAAACAATTCAGTTGTGTTACCTGTTCATACTCCGCAGACAAACAGTTTCTACTGTGCAGATGTAGTGTAAGCATGTGATCAAACCAACTTCAATTACAACAGTGTACACTGATTATCTTTACGGTGAGATTTTATTCAGCAGCTTCATGCTTTGTATTCTTACAAACTCCATGTCCCAGAGAGCCAAGCGCATTTCCTATAATTGAGCTATTTTTGGGTCCAGTGAGGCCTAACCTGGTTCCAGACCTTCTCCAATTTGTTCTGTAATTAGATCTCTTGTTGTGGTCACTCATCAATTTTTCCCCTTTTTCCTCTTAAAAAAATTGGTCTAATGAGCTTGGGCGGTCATGTCATGACGCTTAAATTATGCTTATCCTGAACAGCAGCTTCAGCATGCAAAGATAGCATCCCCTTTTTAACATCTGAGCCAGGAAACATGATAGCCAGTTCTGCTGCACACACATACAAGAGTGTCAACGTATGGCAAGCATATATGTTTGTATCATAGTAAAAATATAGCTATATGTTGTTAGTTTGTTTTGTTTTTTACTTATTATGTTCCCAATATCCTAATAGCAATTGTTCAGTGCTACAGTGTGAGTCAAAGATGCTGATTATGTCATGTAACTTTATGCATAAGTGTAAGCGTGGGACATAAAGCCTTTTAATGCCATATGATGGCAGTGTGGCTGGCAGGATGAGGACCTGAATGCAGACTCGGGAGACAGGCACAAACTCTGAAATAGGTAGCTTTATTGCCAAACTCATTAAAAAAGGAACATAAACAAGGAACAAGGAATCTACAGGACATGAGAACAAGAAGATACGCTACCAGTGAGGGGCGACTTGACAAAGGGCAAGGAGAAAACACAAACAATATAAACACAATGAGGAATGAGGAACGTAGGAACATCTGGGAAGGTGGAGACACAGAAAGCAAAATTAAATGCACAGCACAGGGAACAACTCACAAAATAAAACAGGAAGCTAGGTCATCTTATTATTCATCACTGATTGAAGAAAATAAGAACAACTCTAGGTTTCTTTTCAACACTGTAGCTCGGCTGACAAAGAGTAAGAGGAACGGTTTATTTGAAGAGTTTCAGTCAGGTTTCAGAATTCATCACAGTACGGAAACAGCATTAGTGAAGGTTACAAATGATCTTCTTACAGCCTCTGGCAGTGGACTCAAATCCATGCTTATCGTGTTGGACCTCAGTGCAGCTTCTGATACTGTTGACCATAACGTTTTATTGCAGAGATTAGAGCATGCCATAGGTATTAAAGGTACTGCACTGCAGTGGTTTCAATCTTATTTATCTAATAGAATGAATGAATGAATGAATGATACTTTATTGATCCCACAATGGGGAAATTACAGTTCATAGACTCCAATTTGTTCATGTAAATGGGGAGTCTTCTTCACACACATAAGTTAATTATGGAGTTCCACAGCGTTCTGTGCTAAGACCAGTTCTATTTACACTATACATGCTTCCCTTAGGCAGTATTATTAGAAAGCATTTCATTGTTATGCAGATGATACCCAACTTTATCTATCCATGAAGCCAGATGTCACATACCAATTAGTTAAACTGCAGGAATGTCTTATAGACATAAAGGCCTGGATGACTGCAAGTTCTTGTACTCGGCCCCACAAATCTTAGAAACGTGGTGTCCAATCAGATACTTACTCTGGATGGCATTACCTTGGCCTCCAGTAACACTCTGAGAAATCATGGACTCATTTTTGAACAGGACATGTCCTTCAATGCACATTTTAAACAAATATGTAGGACTGTTTTTTTTTAACTTGTGCAATATTTCTAAAATGAGAAACATCCTGTCTCAGAGTGATGGTGAAAAGCTAATCATGCATTTATTACTTCTAGGCTGGACTATTATAATTCATTATTATCAGGCTCTCCTAAAAGCTCCCCGAAAAGCCTTTGGCTGATCCAAAATGCTGTAACTAGAGTACTGACAGGGACAGGGACAGGGACTAGTACTGACTTCTATTTATTGGCTTCCTGTTAAATCTAGAATTGAATTTAAAATCCTTCTTCTTACAAGTTCTTAAACAATCAGGCCCCATCTTATCTTAAAGACCTCATAGTACTGTATCACCCCAATAGAGCACTTCAATCTCAGACTGCTGGCTTCCTTGTGGTTCCTAGAATACTTAGGAGTAGAATGGGAGGCAGAGCCTTCACCACTACAGAAATAAAAGTGAACTGAATTGACAGATCATGCAGTTTTATACCCCCCTGAGACCTTATGTCCTCTGTAGTGGTCACAAAAAAAGTTTTTTTTTTCCTCGCTTCTCAGGAGCATGTCACTGAAATTAAAGTCACAGCTTTCATCCTATTCATTTAGATTGAGATGAAAGCTGTTTTTAGTTCCTGAGGCACTAAGATGGCTCTGAAATGGTTCCAAAGTCCCAAGATTCCCCTTTAGAAGAACCTTCTTGGTTTCAAGAATTGGATTATCATGATCCAGCATTGCCACTTGGCAGCCATTTTGGTGATGCCTCTGGGCAGTTAACAAGCATTAATTTTGAAGCTCCTGGCTAAATGATTTGGGAGAAAACCATAACTGTAAATATGGTGCTGGCAAATCATTGGCTTATAAAACAGGCAGTGATGAACCGTCAGGCTTGTAGCATCCTAGCATCATTTCTACCTGTACATGTTTCTACAGTAGATTCAGAGTGGTGATCGCTTTGAGGCCTCTTAGGGCTGGTCTTCAACATTGGTTTGTGTTGTTGGCTTTGTATTCATTCTTAAGTATTAAAAAAGAATGAAAATATTCATATATATTTCCTCATTAGGCTAGAGGTTTATGCTGGCGTATGGGACTGTATTATAAGTAGTGTAATGAGTAGGAGGTTTTCTAGGAAGTAATAGTGCAGTACAATGCATTACTATTAAAAAAGTAGTGATTAAGTTTCTTCCTTAAATGAAGAAACTACCAAGCTTTAAATTCTAAATTAAATCCATTTGCTGTTGCACTGTATGTCTTTTTAGATTCATTTAGCAATTACGTGCCTTGTTTCCTACAGCAACAAAGCCAAAGCTCTTGGTTATTAGAACGTTTGGATCCACCATCTGCCATCAGATTAAACATTCCTCTAAAAAAATTTTTTTTAAACTGATGGCCATTTGTTTATTTCAGGTTCATGTTATGAACTATGGTTGTAATTGCTGGGAATCAAGTCAAAACATTTTTGCACTGATCAAAGAAACATTTAGTATGAGAGACGTTATAACAGCCAAACCATATTGAATTGATTTTGATTATTGAATTTTGATTAAAAAGTTGATTTGAGCTATTGCAACTTGCTTAAGCTGAACCTGCAAAATAAAATTTGACCCTAAAATGTCAGAAGGTCTCTTTTGACAATTATTTTTCTCAGTTATGGTACAAATAGTCTCTTGATAGTAAATTAATAGGCAAATTAAGCTCTAACATCTAGCTCTGTTGGTCACACTAGTCTACTGGATCCACTTAAAACTAAATTATGTCCCTAGGGCTTTCTGCCTAGCCTTTAAAATTTTAACCTGGCACGTACCAAGTGCACGGATCCATTTAGGGGTAAGCCACCACAACTGACGAGACTGCACCTCAGGCCCAGCTGCGGGAAGCCCAGCTGCGGGAAGCCTCCCTGGCGACGTCGAGAGTTGCAGGGGAAGCTGGGGCAAACGTCAGGATTAACGGTGGTTAGAAGCCGGGCGAGCTACCCCGCCACAGCTTAAGTAGTGTTGCCTTGAATTCAGCCGGGGTAAGACCCCGCTGACAAGCAACCAGGACCCTGATTAAACGGAGAGCTGTCACAACTGTAAAATTGTGGGGATCTAACACAGGAAACGTACAACACGTTCACAACAGTTTCAGCTGTGTGGCATCCACTTATTAATACTACTGCTACTCATACTTTAGATAGAAGTATCATTGTTTTTCTTAGCTTGCTAAAAAAAAGCTTAACTTGCACAACATGAATTAATGCCAACTATGAACATAATATAAGCATAACTTACAGAAAGAAGCTTTATAAAATCTTATTTTTTGGTAAGAGTTTTATATTTGAGTGATCATTAATGTGCAGTTGTTTCTGTCCTGGACACCATTTGCACCCTTTTGTTTCTATCCAGCCATCCCGCCAATAATGGAAGAACCTTTGCAAAATACGTAGCGACACGATTGTAACTGTAATGTTATTACTGAATTTAATTATTGTGTTGCTAATGTGATTACAGGAATGCATTCCTTTAATCATATTACTTTGTAACACTTTATACCCAACACTGTGCTTAAGAAATCCAGAGAAACAAACATGTCTGCAGCTGCATAATTATTTAAATGAAGCCTTCACAGGACAGAACTTTGGGACCGTTCACTATCCTTAACAAGAAGCAACAGTATAAAAATGTACAAAATGCACAATATTTTCTGTTTAAATTTTTAACCAGGTAACAGTATAAACTTTCTCTGGGCATTACTTTCATAATTGGTTTATATAAGTGGGATATTGAAATCTTGCAGTGAACAACAGAGACCAGTGTAATTAATTTGGTTGTTGCCATGGTAATATAATACCATATGACTGAACAAGTTAGAAATGGTAAAACATATCCTCACACACTTGGGTCATCATAGTGCTTGGCTTCATCTGAATTCACCTGGAAAGAGATACCAATTATTTTACATCATAAAAGATCTGCGTGTGCGCACTTCCACCACGCACCCAATAAAACAGTAACCTCATTTCTTCATGTTTGCCCAGGTAATTGGGGTTGATCATGTCACCTCGCATCTCGTCTTACCGTTTTCTTCCTTTCAGCTATGTTATTCAAAACTAAATCAACAAAAAAAGAAACCTCACGTGAAACATAATCTCATCAGTGCGTCATTCCAGAATCTGAAAAACACACCTGCAGATCCCAGATGAGAAGGCAGGCAGACAGATGTGTGTAATAATGCCCCGTGAAATTATAGAACATTGGTACATATATTGTGTAGTGGGCTTTCTTTTTTAAGAATTCAGTTATTACTGTTTAACAGACGACACTATTTTTGAATTATTAATGGAAACATGTTTCTTTGCTGTAGCAGGTTTTAAGTCATGCCATTCTTTTCTTACAACCCATTAATGTATATGTAGGTTTACATGTGCAAATATCTGTGGCAATCAAAAATGTGTTCCTTGCTATTAGGCAGGTAATCATTTAAAATGTTTATAAGACCCCATGACAGTGACCGCAATACAGTGCTGTAGATAAAATCTTTGTATGAATTCTGTGAGGCTCATAGGATTATATAACGTTCCTTGTTGACAACTTACATAAGTTACAATGATATCTCTATTATAGTAATCCATGCTAAATATATCATAATATCATAATATTCAAACAACACTGTGTTAAGGTGGATCAGATAATGAGATCAATGTATGCGCAAATAATCCCTGAAAGCTAAAAGTGTCATGGTCCTGGGCCGTTTGGCCAGTGCTTTGTGTTTTAGTTATTTCATTGTTATATTTCTAATGTGTCTGAGTTTGCTTACAGGTTTTGATCCTTAGTTTGTTACAGTTTTCAAATTCTGCTTATAGTTATAGTTATTGTATTCCATTCTCCTCTTCCCATGCTGTTCTTGTTTGTGTCTTGTTTGGTCACTTCCTGTTTTATTTTGACAGTCCCTTGTTCCCTCTGCTTTGTGTTCAGTTTTGCTTCCTTTGACTCTTAAGCCTCATTTGGTTCACCTGTTGCTCCCTGCTTTCTCCACTCTCCCCAGGTACCTTGTGTGTATTTAAACCCTCAGTTCTTCACTGTTCCTCATTGTGGTGTTGTCTATTTTTCCTGCCTGCTGTGTGTGCGTGCGTGCGTCTTTCCTTTTGGTTTCCAAGTGTGTCGCATTATGGATTAATGCCTGGATTTTGTATTTTGGACATTGTTAAAGAGTTTCAGCATTAAAGCTGCCTTGAAGTCTAGTTTTGTCTCACGCGTCCTGCATTTGGGTCCACCCCTGCCAGCCGCACAGCCTAACTCTGACAAAAAGCTCAGGCTCCAAATGCTCTAAATGTTCTACTGCTATCTACACTTGAAAACTGTTCAGATATATATATACTGCTTAGATATTAAATTTAATATATGGAGATTTAAATGGGTATAATAGGTCTTTACAAATGCACTAGCATATCCTCTGCTTGACATCCATACCAACAAAACTGGGATCAAGTACGATCAATTTTCTTTGTTGCCCCCTGAATTTTATTTAGTTGTGCAATTTTCTTTTGCCAAACCTGCCAGCAGTAGCCAATACTTCTACCTTTTTTCTATTTCTGGATGTCAACTTCATAACAGAGTTTATTTGCAGATGAGAAAAAGAATTTCCGGCAAACTGTGTTTTCAACCTATCAGAAGGGATTAGATTTCATATCACTTGACCCACCTGCCTTACGTTGTGCTGCTGTCATAGAATCTGTTTGAGGGAACAAATAACAGTTCCAAAGAGGCATAGTTACAAAGATGTTCCACTAAAAGCCAAATGTTTTGTAGTATTTTCAATATTTTGTTGGGTAAGTCGGAGAGCAGAGGGGCTTGGGGGTGATATGGTCGACATACAAAAATCCAGCCTTGATAAGATATTCATTTGAATGATTTCAGATCTACCCCACAGACAATCAAAACTGTCCACTTTTTTGCTGTCTTCTGTTTATTGTGTTAGGAAAATCTGATGCATGTATCTCATTCTCATCTTCCGGGAACCATCGGAATTTTCTCTGTAACCCAAACTTCTTGAGGAGTTACAGTAATGTCAAGCAAACATGGTGAAATCAAGGAGGAGCAGATTTTTCTGTCTGTGTTCAGGCAGCAGTACCTTGTGAATTTTTTTGCCCTATCATGATTTATCTCCATAAAGCTCATTTTCTCTTCTTTTCAAAACTGCTGGAATTTTCTCTCTAGCACAAACAGTAACAGAGACACTGTCATTTAAATAGTGCATGTCAAAATAAAGCTAATCCCTAAATAGTTTATGCCTTCTGGATTTCACTTAAAAGGAGCAGTGTCCAAATGTGACTGGAAATGTAAAATTATTCAGTGTAATGGCCTAACTCCTTCTATAATTTAGTTTGGAACTCATGAAACTCCAAATGTAATGAATCATGCTCATTTTAAGGTTTAGTTAAGCAAACTATGCTGGTAAGAAAAAAGACACAATGTTTTCACGACTGCTTCCTATTCTGCAAATGCACTACTACTTTTTCAATTTAAAAACACAATTAGTACAAAATTATATGAAATGCACAAATTAAAAAAAAAAGACAAACTTATGAACTGAATGTGCAGTAAACCCTCAGAGGAAGCTGTTTAAATGGACGTAAATTAATAACCTCCCTCTTAAGAGGTGTTGTGTGTCTTCCTCTAACAGAGTCCTGGGAGCTTGAGAGTTTTGCACGGTATCTTAGCTGGTGCTCGAACCGCACTCTTCTGGACAGACGCCTCTGACGTTGTGCCCGAAAATCTCCAGGATCCACTATCCAGTTTAGGGGTTACGGCCCCGAATGTTCCCACCACTTGAACTTTACCTTCCACTTGTTCCTTCTGCTCTTTGTTAACCACCACTGGTTTCTTGAAGTCCCACAGCATCTGATCCACAGTCACACAGATGTGTCTGTACACTATCCCCGCTACTTGAGCACGTTTCTCAATATACTTTGTTTCTATTTGTATATCATCAGTGAATGATGAAGGCGGTTGTAATGTAATACCTTCCTACAATTTTCTTCTCTGGTAGAAATGACTGTTTTCTGTTTTTCCTCATCTTTATTTTCATAGGCAGAATGAATGTGTGCTAAGACTGCATTAACACATGCTTAGTATAGACCCTGCTAAGCCCCAGCCATGGCATTATCTCTGAGAGAAGTGGTCCAGTTGCCGGGCTTTGCTGCCATTGAACTCATTGCTCCACACATAATAGAATGGCTCCGGGAGCACAGGCTGAATTAACAAGAGGAATAACCAAATATAAAATGACAAAATTTTACTGGTGGTGTAAAGGTTGGAACTACTGCCAGAATTTTCAAAACTTGAAACTTTTAATTAAACATATCTTTCATAACTCCTCCATTTATTCCTTAGAATTTAAACAGTGAAATATTGGAACTAATGAGCATTTATTTTCAATGACTCTGGCTATGAAAAAACCCCCCACGTAATTCATCCATTCAACCTTGATGTTGAATGGAAGATGACTCACACTTTATTTATGAATTGCAGTTTCTTCTTATTACACATGTGATGAACTACACACACACACACACACACACACACACCTACAAGAAACATCCTTTTAGAGTTGCTGATTAGAAATTGAATTGATGATGGATGATGAATGCTGATCATGTGGTGCGAGTTATGACAAGACAGTGAAGAACTATAAAGTTTGGAACATTTGAACTGAACTCCGACTGTTTTGTGTACCTGTCCTTGCCTTTTCCTTTCACTGTGAAGGCTTGCCTAGTTTTACTCCATAAACTGAAGCCAAACAGTGCGCAGTATTATTCCTCAGCATCCTCATATTCTCAAAGGGATCTACATTTGTGAGTACTGTTACGGGCACTGGGGTCAAGGGATTCTTATCAGCCTAGGATATTTCTCCGTTCTCCTCAAAGACATAAGGGAGCTCTGGAGCTATTGTAAGCTGTTCATTCACACCAGCTGGTGAGTGACAGGAGTAATGTGTCACATTTCAGGAGGTGATGACAAATGTAGACCAAGTAGAACATTTGGTAGAACTTTATAACATAGCCTATTGTAATTCCCCCAGATTTAACATGAAATTCCAATGTATTTTTACATTGGAATTTCATTTTTATGTACCTATAAATACTTACTGTACCGAAAGGTACAGTAGAACCAGTTGGTAATTTTTATTAGTGAGTAACTTTTATTTATTTATTTATTTTTCTTATATAACACATCAGCTCTCATATCAGAAAATCATGCTGGATATCTATACTGATATGGACCGGGTAATGTGTTAGGAATGATTGATGGAAATTAAAATGATCAACCTACAGAGAGTGAATTCAAAGACACGGTAGGCTAGTCCATGTTGCCGAAATTTCACTGCAGCAACTCAAAATGGTACTCGGTAGTTTGTATGGTCCCCACGTGCTTGTATGCATGCCTAACAATGTCAGGGCATGCTCCTAATGAGATGACTGACAGCGTCCTGAGGGATCTCGTCCCAGATCTGGACCAGGGCATCACTGAGCTCCTGGACAGTAGGAAGTGCAACCTGGTGGTGTCGGATGGACTGAAACTTAATGTCCCAGAGAAGTTCTATTAGATTTAGATCAGGTGAGGGTGGGGGGCCAGTGACTGGTATCAATTCTTTCATCCTCGAGAAGCTGCTGGCATACCTGGGCATTGTGATGCACCAGGAGGAGTCCAGGACCCACTGCACCAGCATAGGGTCTGACAGTGTGTCCAAGGATTTCACCCCGATGCCTAATGGGAGTCGGAGTGCCGCTGCCTGGCCTGTAGCGGTCTCCATGGATACAGATACAGCCACTTAGAATTGCTGCTCCCAGCCGGCTGTCGGCCAGTTACAGATTCAGAAAAGGAAATAAAGAAAAAATATTATTGCACACAATCTTCCTCATAGATCCAAAAGCAGATGTGGAGGTTAGAGTTTTCATGAACACAGCTCTGCACTGCAAAACAGCATAAACCTGGAAACTGTTTTCACTGACTGAGCGGACCTAAATAAACTAAACAGGCACGTTCTAACTTGTCAGATCGTTCCATCAGGTGGAAATGAATCCTGCATATTTTTAGATCACACTTTATTATAAATTCACCATGATGTCTCATAGTTTGCAGATGTGTTAGCAACACTTTTGTTAATAAACTCTGGGTTGCCTACTTGTAAACAGAAATCTAAAAATCAGACAAATCGTCTGTGATAAATTATCTAATGATGACATTCACTGAGAAAGTTTTACAGACATGCAGAGATGAGGCTTCTTATCTGCAGGAAGTCCCTTATTTCACACTGGATGATTAAGAGGCGACAAAAGTTTCACTGTAATTCAAATGATGTGCGACAGCTGAACATCAAGCACTAAAATGAGAAAAAAGCAAAAAAAAAAATCCCTCTTTTTAGCATCATCCTACAGTTTGGGAACGTACAAAGAAGAGGACTGTGTTTATGACGCTTCTTATGATACTTCCTGTCAATAATTCCTCCAAAGAGGACCATGCACTGTGTTAAAATTACATCCGGAGAGAGTGATATTTGGGCTGGGGTTTTGAAGTCGTTGTCCTTCTGTGGAGGTGGGGGAGCCGTTACTGTCTGAACGCGTTACTTTTTGAAAACAAAAACGGTGAAACGACACCGTTTCCACTGAAAACGTTCTTGTGTAAACGGGGCCTAAATGTGTTCATTAAGTACAGAGACAGGTAATTCTCTCTTTCCTGTCAGCACATGCAGGTTTTGAACCTATAAATAAATCATGTTCCAGGCAGCATAACGTTCTCCACGGCTTCTCCAGACCCTTTCAAGTCTGTCACGTGTGCTTAAGGTGAACCTACTCTCGTCTGTCAAAAGCACAGGGTGCCAGTGGTGGACCTGCCATTTCTGGTATTCTATGGCAAATGCCAGTCGGACTCCATGATGCAGGTTAATGAGCGCAGGGCCCACTAGAGGATACCAGACCCTCAGGTCATCCTCATGAAGTCTGTTTCTGATTGTTTGATCAGAGGCATTCACGTCAGTGACCTGCTGGAAGTCATTTTGTAGCTCTGGCAGTGCTCATCCTGTTCCTCCTTGCACAAGGGAACCTGTGCAACCTCTGTAGGGCCCAGGTATGGCCTCATGCTATACCATTAGTGACACTAACCCTAGCCAAATGCAAAACCAGGGGCAAAAACAGTCAGAAAAGATGACGAGGGGAAAATGTCAGTGTCCACCTGTAAAACCATTCCTGTTTTGGAGGTTGTCTCATTGTTGCCTCTCTAGTGCACCTGTTGGTAATTTAATTAACACCAACGCAGCTGAAACTGATTAGCAACCTCCTCTGCTACTTAACTGACCAGGTCAATATCCCAGAACTTTAAGTGACGTGATGCTATACTCTGATTCGAAAGTGTTCTTTTAAAAAAAAATTTTGAGCAGTGGATGTTTGCCACTGATCATGTTGAAAACAGTTGTTCTGTTAAGATCTGGGGGCTTGTAGAAGGCTTTACCATCTGCTATGCTTCCTGCTACCTAGTATAGCCAAAGTAGCTGACATTGAATCAATGTGTGGATTAGTTGGTGTTTCAGGTAAGCCACTGTTGACTCACTATGGGGTTGACTTCAGTTCCCAAAGTTTGAAGGACAACACAAGTCTTAAAGAACTAGTAAAGGCATGTTCAGTAGTGATGACATGCTTTGTAATGTAATATCTTTCACCTTAATGCTCATGGCCTGAAATGTGCAGTCAAATATTTATCACGTATCTATATAAACTTGAGGCTACAGTCTCACACACTGACACAAAGCCCCATCCCAGCGATGACACACATGCAATCTTTCTTTCAGTGTGGAAACATTTACAGGTAAAAACAGAGGCTACAATGCTGCCGGCCTGACTGCACATCACTGCCTTTGTTACCTGCTGAAGATCAGGGTCTGGCTGCTCGGCTGGGGTTGGCATGAACACAGCTCTGTGTGAGCATGCTGTCTGTGCAGATGTGTTAGCAGTATAGTTCAGTTATTTCTGTCCTGGATGTTCCTCATGGAACTGGAGGATCCAAGTAAGTAATTACCTGTCGTGCAGATAATTTAAGAACCTTTATAATGCAAGTAACAACATAATTGTCACTGTAATGTGATTACTGAATAATGTAATGTATTATTATAGTACAATAGCACACAGTTATCATACATCTTAGAGATATGGGAATACCAACGTCAAGGTTTAGTACACTCAGCAATATTTCGTCCTTTGTACTTCATGCAGACTCTGTTCTAAATTCCCTGTCCATCATCAGTGCTAGTTATACCTCGGAATATTGGAAAACAGAGATCTCACTTTCAAACAAGTAATGAGAAAAATCCCTTTCCTTACTTGACGTGATTCGGATTTAATTCCTTTTACTCTGATGAACATGGATTTTTGATTGCAGTGAAATATTATCGCAGGGTCTTTACCTTACAATATAAGGCACCTTGAGGTGACTGTTGTTGTGAGTTGGTGCTATATAAATAAAATTGAATTGAGTTGAATTGAATTTTGGAACCCTACCTGAGCATGATTCCCAGATTATTGAAGAATGCAGGAGCTGATCTAATCTAGGAGTCCTTCTTCTAACATGCTACCAGTGGGATGGTGGTGGGATGAAAGAATTAACCGGGAAAGAAGTTGATTTTAATGTTAACACCGTAATATGATTATATCTCAGGAAACCTAAAAAAATGTGCAAGTGGAAAGTGGTCTTTGCGATCTTATCTGGATTCTCCAGAATAGTCAGAACATGCTGAGTTATCAGTTCTGCGTTACTCCAATTACAGTAGTTTTCTGGGTATCCATTCCAGAATCTGCTGCACAGGGACCTACGATAAAGATCAAGCAGCCCTTTCAGGTGTTGTGATGCTGCTCGTTTCTTGCTCTATTGCTGTTTTGGGACATGCAGTTTTCAGATTCTGAGTGAATATGGTGAAATAATTTGGTGTATTTTTGATGGATTCCTCCAGCCATTCCTGCTGTGTGTGACTGCTGACTGAAAGCCTGACTTCTACTTCTACTTTATGTGAAACCCTCTTCTGTCCTGTATGAAGATAACTTTGTTTCACTTTGAAACCAAGCAGTCATTCGACGCCATGGAACTGAATGTTTCAGGTTGACGATGTTCTTGTCACTTGTTTCTATCTTCATTATTCCCCGTGGACTGATATCTCATTTTCCTTTGCTTTCTCAATCTGCCTCTATACCACCATTGTAGTTAATGTGTGTGTGTGTGTGTGTGTGTGTGTGTGTGTGTGTTTCTGTGTGTATGTGCATGTGTGCCAAGAGCCTCCTGAGTCTTTTGGATGATCAGAGGAGGGATGCAGTGTCACTTCAGTCAGGGTCTGTCATCTGTCTCTCCCTTCCTGCAGGTGCATTCATCCTTAACTCACATGTGTAGACAGAGAAACAATCCGGGCGAACAAGACCTATGATATATGTCATTTTTTAAGCGTGACCCCCCCCCCCAAGCTCATTGGCCTTTGATATCTCTTTTTTCTTGCTCTCCATGTGCAACCTTTTCCTTCTTTCTGCATCACTCCTCTCCTCATATTTCCTTGTTGCCCGCCTTTCCATTCATACATCCTTATTTTGCCTTCTTGTTCATCTTTCTTGGTTTTAGAAGTGTTATCTTGTTCTCTGTTCTCCTGTTTTTTTGCACCTCTCTGGGGAGCCATTCCTTCAATGTGTGGCTCACACTTGTCCTTGCTATTAAATCCTTGATACTGAACTTAAACTTAATGGAGAACTTAAATGCAGGCATCGAAAAGGAGGGATGGGGTTTCGGTTGTAGCAGCCTGTAAATGTGCTGCTTTAAAACGTACGGTTAGCTGTAGAAGCAGAGGGTTTTGGAACCTTGGGCTTGTATTGCATTATGCTACTTATTATGTGTCACTTCATTACATGAATTTCAAAATGAAAGTAAAACACCAATAACAATCACATACTTAAAATTGCTGTTTTTAATGTATAAATGGGCTCACATAGACAGATGTGGCTACATGAAATCCTCTACGGATACCCACATACTGCACTCGAATTGAGACAAAAGTCTGAATATGTAATGCTGTACACTTAGAGAGATCACTTGACTTGAATTTTGTCCATTAACAAACAGGCATTTGGACAAAAGGATTTATTTACAGCATTATGGCTTAAACATAGTTGTGCACTGGTCCTGTGCAGAGCCTACGGAGAGCTTCGTCTAAGTTTAGAAAGTTGAAGCCACGATTAAACTGTTTAAAGGGCTTTGTGCAACCCCCCCCCCACCCCCCCGATTATAGTTTGGCCACTGTGCACTTCACTGTCATCTCATTGTGAAGCACTGTGAGCTATATTGCTACATTTAGATTGCTTCCCGGAAATCCTGTTTTGATCACTTTAACGTGGACCTCAAACTGAGAGCGAACATCAGGTTGTGTGTCAAACTGACCTTCATGTCAAAAATAATCACTGCTGATGAGATCCGGGTCTCACGCTGTGACCCAGACACCAAACAGCGATGTAAGTGTCCAAACCCGAAAGCTGCACGTCGGCTGGGAAGCGTGACTAGCAACTTTTGTTTCAGCATGCAGGGTGTGTCTGTAGTACCCCTCAATACTTTTCAGTGTTTTAACACCATTATGAATTATGATTTAGCTGTTCATCCTACAACTCAATTTTTATTAACCCTTGCTTATTGTACATCCATCCATACATCCATCCACCCATCCATCCATCCATCCATCCATCCCTTTGTCTGTCTGCTCTTTATTTTCATCTTTCGCCCATCCATTCATCATCCATCTGGACAGCTATTTAGCCACCCCCTTATCCCTTCTCTCCCTCCCTCCACACATCAGCCATCCATCTCTCTCATTCTCTATGTCTGTTTCTGCACACATTTCTCCTCCATCCACCCGTCTATGTGTTTTCCTCTGTGAACTGTTGGCAGCATTGCTAAAAGGCTGTCAGCTTTGAGCCTTTACCTGCACCCCACCGCTCCCCAAAACCACCACCAACACACACACACGCACACACACACACACACAGAGAGTCAGGAGATAGGAAAGATTCCCTCACCTTGGCACTGTAAAGTGAAGAACAAAAGAACAAAGCAGCAAAAGAGCACATGAGGAGAAACTAAGATTTGGGGAGAAAAGGCAACTGAACATTGGAGAGGTACGAAAAACGACAAAACAAACAAACAAACAAACAAAAGAAAAACTAGTAACCAAATGTGCAAACGTGCAGTTGAACTAGCCAGACAACAGGTATTGATTTTTGTCTGCAATATCAAAATAAATAAATAAATAAATAATAAATGATCTTTTCTTCGCTGGACTGTGCAGCTGCAAAGATTCTGTAATAATTCAAACTGATTTCACGGTATGTGAAATAATAATAAGATGTTTTCTATTGTTTTGCGCCACACATGTTTCTCCAGGTGTGGCACTTTGTTAAGAGAGTGAAACTTGGAAATGCAAGGTAAGGGAAACATCTGTAAGGACTATGGCTCTATTACAAATGCATGGCGGATGCAGAGTGCTTTTACAGCGAGCGCTGCTGTTTATTTTAGGAGAATAATCAGCCTTGTAATGTGACTGGACAGGTGTAAGTGTGTGCTGCTTTACACAGCTGTCAGCCTTCCTGCCATATCACGTCGGTCATTTTTCACAGGGAAGAGGAAGAGAGACTGTGACCGGGACACTGCAGTGATTCACCCCGCTAATGGACTGCTTCTCAACCCTAATGGCACTACAGCTGCAACATTTTGATTAAATCTTGACATCCATGCATGACATCTCTGTTTTGACTAATTGAATATCATTAGTCTGTAAGAGCGAGCTCATACTGCAGCAAAGGACTCATTTCATTTTTCACCTTTATCAACATTTTTGAAATGCATGTATTTAAATCAATTTACAGGAAAAAAAAGACTGTGCAAATTTGTCAACATAGCTAATGTAATAGCTGCACTAAGAATAGACTCAGAAGCAGCGATCAGACAGTACTCAGGAGCCATACAGTTTTAATGAAATTGGAGTCATACACAGGTAAGCAGCCCATGAAGCAAACACATGGCCACCAAGAGGCAGAATTCAAAAACAGTCCAAAATCCAAGACATGCTTAGGACAAAGGCTACAGGCATCAGGAAAAGCAGTAGTTACTGGTAGGGATCCTTTGGTGAGAGGATAGTGTTGCAAATATTTGCAGTCTAAAAAGTACCACTTTTAATATCTGATAAAAAAAAAAGGGAAAAAGAGAAATGCACAAAGTTCAACAGAAGACTGTGTATACACACACACACACACACACACACACACACACACACACACACACACACACACAGGACTAATGAGGGCAGGGCGGGCAGCCGCAAAGGAGGGAAAATGACGGAAACAACATTTAACGTGATTCTGAATCGACTGTAGGTGTGATTGTGAGCATGAGAGGTTGTCTATCTGTGTGTCAGCCCAATGACAGATTAGTGACCTGTCCAGGATGTACCCTGCGTCTGGCCCTGTGACAGCTGGGGATAAGCCCCACCCCCCACCCCCACCCCTGCAACCATGAAAAGGATAAAGAGATGAGAATGAATAGATGGATGGATACGTTATTGGCTGTTATCGTTACTGATTGTTGTTTAATCAGTGTAGCTACTTAGCATGCAATGCAGAAATATTTTATTTATCCTGATTTTGACTCGTGCAACTAGCAAAAAGTGCAGTGTGCAGCATTCATACAGTCTGTGGTCATATTACCAGATGACAAAGGTGGCTTGTACCTAAACATAGCTTAACCTTTAGCACTGTGGTGGAAGATAAGAATGCACATATATAAATTTTTGATGGTACTTTATAGTGACATTAGAAGATAGTTGAAAATTACATCATTAGATCTATAAATGATGTCTTGACAAAACATTCTCAACTTGCAGTCTACCTCGCTCGCTCTGGAGCTTTTAACCATCTCATGTGGTCCTTATTAACACTGTAAGTGTGGTGTGCATAGCTGAAAGATTTGAAAGAACTGGAGCAATTAAGTAAACTGAGAAATTTTTGCACATTTAATTTAAACGTTATGTCATGTCATGCGCAGCACTGTAAAGTTCGAGAGGTATTTTGTTGTGAGGGATCTTTAACTTTTTGATCTTATAAATATCCTCCTCCTGATTTCATCTTTCCCAGAATACGTTTAAACAAACAGCACAGAATGGCTGTGAAGTTGTAGCATTCACCCATGTGTTGTATGTAGGCGGAGGGAGCCCACTGCTGATTGCGACAGCAGTGTGAAAGGTATTCCTGTGGAGAGAAAGTGGAAAGTTGTGCTCACCAAAATCCAACTTGTGCAACGTGTTCCAGTCATAGGTGAGCAACGAGGGCTCACAGAAAACTGGAAAAATAAAAGGTGCAGCAATACGTAACTGAACGAAGTACAGTTAACATAACAATGCA